>ML810343.1:88578-103497 GCA_009831015.1 Picea engelmannii
CATTTGTCACTTCCATGAGTGATTGTACCTGTAAGAGATTAGATCAATACATATTCTTCACTTGAGTCTTCTTCTTTGGTTTTCTCATGATCAAGTTCATCATCTTCTATGGCATGAGCATGATGTCTTTTATACTTTCCTTTTCTAACCCGACCTTTGGAGTTGCGACAGTTTATGGAAATGTGTCCCATCTTCCAACAGATATAGCATCCATAATTTGAGAAATCCTTCTTAAACTTATGTGTCTTTTGTAATCCATGAGGTTTATTATGTGAGTGAACTTCCTTCTTTCTCTTTCCTTTTCTAGTATGTGTTGCTACGGATTGATTTTTTTCATCGCCTAGTTTCTCTTCTCTTGTTTCCAATCTAGATTATTCCTAAGTACAATCCTCCCATAGTATGCTCAACCTTGTTAGCCTTCTTCTTGAACATATACCTTGAATGACTGATTCCCAAGATCTATGGAAACCATTCAATGTAGTCATCACCAACTCAACTTCTTCCATTGTGTCTCCAATGGCTTTAAGTTGTTCTTTGATTTGAGACACCCTTGTGAAGTATGATTGGATAGTTTTTGAACTTTGCATATTCACATCCTTGAGTTTTTTCCTCAAGGTCATCTTCCGGTTAATATTATTACCTTCATATAATCGAGATAACACATCAAACAATTTTCTTGGGAGTTGTCAATGATGAGACATAGGGGATCAAATGATCCTTGATAGAATCAACAATGATTCTCTTTTCCTTAACTAAGTTATTTTTGTACTTTGTTTTGGCCTCATCTTCATATGGTTCTGGAACTTCTTCTTTTACAAAATATTCTAGATCATTCTCTTCTAGAATGATCATCACTCTATACTTCCATGCTCGGAATTTATCGACACATTCAATATTCTCATCAAGATTGGTACTGGGGGCCATCTTGTCCTTGAAAAAAAATATAATAAGAGAAATAAAAACTTTTTCAAAGAAGGGTTTTGTACTTATCAGAGACTGTTATGCCAAGGTGAACAACTCCAACTTCAATTCTGCAACTCCCAAGATGTCTTGAGCTAGGGTTTATGAGGAAACCCTACTTTTTCAAAACGTAAATTTTGGAATTCTGCTCCAAGGGAAAGGTGTGCCCTCCTTAGGCGAACTCCTTGGTAGATTTACTTTGACCGGTGTCCTCTAGAAAATGGGTGATATAACCTTCTAGGGTTTCTTGTAGCTATCGGTAGTTGCAATAGTTGCAACACCAGTAGCATATTTCAAAACTTCATCAAACTGAGAATCTAAACCCAAGGAAAGATACGCTAGGGTTAGGAGAGTCTTCCTATGGTCACAACTTTCCAAGCGATTTATTATAGACTATGAAAATGGCTTATTTCAAGCCCACTCTAATACCATGTTAAAATTTTCTCTTAATAAGTTAAGTGTGTTTAGTATTCTTTAAATTTAGACTATTAAAAAAATGAGTGCATGCATAAGGATCACTGAAAGAAAGACATCCATAGTATACACAAGATTTATCCTAGGAAACCCTCCTGGGGGAGAATACTCAACAAAGCTTCTTCAATATAGATTATTCATGGGTGATGTCATAGGATAACACTAAATAGCCTTTTTTCAATGATCATAGGTTCAAGTGGCGGTCAAAGACCGCTTTAGAACATTTCTTGGATGCTTCATTGTTTTACAAAGAGGAGTGGTGATCCTCGTCTAAGGAATCAAGCTTGAGCAATCGTTTCTCTATTGGAGTTGTGTCAAGTAAGAGCTCAATTGTACTTTGTAGTGTGTGGATTTCACATTCTATGGGAAGGACAAATTTGATTCCATGAACTTAATGGAAGGGTGTGAAGTCGGTAGCAGTTTTGAAAATTGTGTGATATGCCCATAATGCAAAGAAGAGCATGTGATGCCAGTTGTTTTTGTGTTTATCAAAAATTCATTGGAGCATGATTTTTAGGAGTTTATTGACAGCTTCAACTTGCCCATTTGATTCTAGATAGTGTGGTGAATCAAAATCATGAGAAAACCCAAGCTTGGCGGATAACTCAACGAACACTTAATTTTATAAATGTTTACCGTGGTAAAAAACCATCTAGAGGGGGACTCCAAAATGGGTAATGACATGATTGAAGAAGAAGCATATTGTAGTGTTTGTCGTATTATTGAATTTTGGCATGGATTTTGCCCATTTTTTGAAGTATTCACCAACGACTATGATATACTTGTGCCCATTGTTAGATGGGGTTTTGCAAGTCATGAAATCAATACCCCATTTACAAAAGGGGCCAATTGTAATGATTATATGGAGAGGAACGGGTGGCTCTCTTGATTTGTGAGTATATAGTTGACACTTGTCGCAACACTTGGTGGTATGGATGCAATCATAAAACAAGGTGGGAAAAAAGTAACCATCCAAAACCACTTTCTGTATTGTGGACATACTAGAGAGGTGAACCTCACATGCACCACTATGGTAGTCATTTAGGAATTTTTCTACCTCTTCAATGGCAAGGCAATGACGTAGAATAGTGTCCACGCCCTGCAATAGAAGACATATCCTATGAGGAGGTAGCGGGAATCTTGGTAATGGATGTGGTAGCGATTGTCTCGGGAGAGATGAGGGTCAAATTTATACATACAAAGATATACGAGGATGTCATTGTACCATGTATTGTTGGATGAAATAAAAATTAAATGTTCATCTTGGAAGTTTTCATTCATCGAGGGGTGATATGTGTTTGAAACAAATTATGAAATTATATCTGCAAGGATGAGGGATTTTTTTCTCTTGGGAGTTGTGAACTCAAGATCATATTCTTGGAGGATGATGATCCAATGAAAAAAAATTCCATTGATCTTGCATTGACTGAGTAGGTATTGCATTGGATTATAATCTTCCATGACCTTTGTAGTTTGAAGCAATATATATTGGCACAGTTTTTGAACTACAAGGACAACCGCTAGGGATAATTTATCATCTTGAGTTTACTTTAAAAATGGACCAAAACGGTTTTTTCTTATATAGTAAATTACATGCTCGTGTTTGTCATCGCCTACTTGGACTAGCACTCCTACAACAAGGACCTTTGAGGTGGAAAAATACAAGATATAATCCCTATCAAAGTCTAGGGGACTGATTAGGGGTTCTTTACTAAGTGTTTCTTTGAGGGATTCAAAAGCATCTTGGAAATGTGGGTCCCACTGGAATGGGATGTCACATCATAGTAAGCACAAAAAGTCATGGGAGTATATTTCATAGTCATGAACAAAATGGCGTAAGAAGTTGGATTTTCCTTGGATAATTTGGAGTTGCCGCAAGTTTTTTGAAGGGGGATTTCGTTAATGGCTTGGAATTTGAGGGGGTCCACTGTGATCCCTTCTTGGGAAATGATAAATCCAAGCAGGTGTCTAGTTGTAACACAGAAAACACAATTGAGAGGGTTCAAGTGGATATTGTATCTACAACAACATTAACAGACAAGTCAAAAATGTTCTAAATGATTTGAACACTTCTTTGATCAAGCAGTGAGATCATCTAAGTAGGTTAGGATGATATGGGTGAGATCATGAAAAACATATGTCATGGAACAATGGAAAGTTGCTTCAACATTATCGATCCCAAACAACATGACCCGATAAGTGAAAGTGCCCCAAGGGGTGGTAAATGTTGTTTTATATCAGTCTTCCTAACATATTTGGATCTAATTGTAGCCGGAGAAGACATACATTAGTCAGAGGACTTCATGATCGACACAATGTCAATCACTTGGTCAATGAACATGGTAGAAAAATTTTCCTTGGGACAAGCTTGATTGAGGTCTCGTAAATCCGTGAAAACTTGGATGGTACCCTGCTTTTTGTTGACAGGAACTGGGTTCGAGACCCAATATGTATACACAATCGGATATATGAACCTAGTAGAGTGTAACTTGTCAATTTCAGATTTAATATCCATGAATTTTGATGAATGTAGTGGTATTTTATTTTGACGAATGGGGGCAACATCAAGCCATGTGTTGATGTGAAGTTAGACAATGGTTGGTTCTAATCTAGGAATTTTTGTGTATGACCAAGAAAAAATGTCCCGAAACTCCTGAAAGATAAACTTATAAGTGAATATTTCTTTAGGAGATCATGTGGAACTGACAGATATGATCTCTTCGACAATACTGGGTGTGACTGAGATGTCAATTTTGTTGGTAGGGGATTGTATTTTTGAACCAATCCACATATCCAGGGGGTATGAAATCTTTAGTTCCAATTGCACATACATGAGTGTCTAAGCATGGTTGAAATTATTCTTTGGATAAGAATAAATATCTATGATGCATGACATCCCATGGGTGAGAAGGTGTTTTCATGGCCTCTAAGATATATTTGTCATATTGGAAGATGTGGGAAACTAATGTGTCTCTAAAGATTTGATCAAGCATACAAGATGTGTTGGTATCTGAGGTTTGATTAAGAAAAGGGATGAAGTTGGTGGCTATGGAAAGCATATGAGATGAGGATGGGTGATTATTAGTTTTTTCCAAGGTAAGTGAACCTATGCGAGGAGGTTAAGGGGTTTCACTAGACAACATGAACCATATATGTATACACACATGTGGGGTATGGGGGATGGGAGGAGGGAGGATCTCATGAATGGGACTTGCTAGTGAATTAGGTGGATTCAGTAGGAAGTCTTATGATGTTTGATGTATGGGAATGACTAGTGATTTCAAAGGTAGAAGGCTTGGCCTTGATATTGGTATGGTATGACGCTCTTGTGGAGGTATTGTAAAGGTTGGGTCATTATGGATTTGAATTGGGGTGGGAACATGTGGCGAGGAAGCCATATGTCGATCCCAGTAAGAGATGATGAGAGGGGAAATACAGGTGAAGTGGTCTGGTTCATGATGCAATGTGAAATGGCATATCATCCATTCATTTACTGAAATGGAAACATAATAAATTTCAGGACCATTAGTGATGGTAGGTGGTGCTTGCGAGGATGCATGTATTTTGGTTTGGTGCACTATTGCTAGAGTCTCTCGAAACTAAGGGAGAGATGGGTAGTGATGGGTGTAATGTCCATGTTGGCCCTCAACCAAGTTTTGAGGATACTTGGTCATGATTGACCTATTTTCGGACTTCGATAGGCTGTCGAAAGAGGAGCGCAAGTCGAAGCAGAGATCGCAGGATTTCAGCCCCTTGTTTAGGGATTTTTGGGTTTTGGGATATGTAATGGGTATGGGGATGTCGACCCATGGGTTCACCCATGTTTAGGCCCATTTTGTAATGTATAAATAGAAATCTAGGCAATGTAATTAGGGGGTGTATGTGATGCTAGTGCAACAGGAGACGATATAGGCATCTATGTGATGATATGCTAAGTGCAAGTGATTGTAAGAGACTGTGAAAAGGCTTTGTGTTGTAACTCGGGGAAGGAGGATATAGAAAAGTGCGTGCAGATATCATGTCCTATGCAGAGTAGGATTTTGTGGTTTTGTGGATGTAGAATATTGACAGAAGATAATAAAGAAGAAGAAGAGTTGGTGGGCGTAGCCCCAAGCTGGGGGTGAACCACGTATATCCTGTGTTGTGGTTGCTTTTTCTATTATGCTTTCTTTTTGCATTAAGGTTGTTTCCTTATTCATATGATTAATTCCTAGTGCATTGATGTTAGATGAATATGATATGATAGCTTAGTGCCTAATGATGGGAATAAGAAGCTAGATATGATCTGTGTTAATATGATTAGTTCTTGAATATATTCGATCTCGTTGAATACTATGTTGCGTTGTAAGTAGGTTTTATCTGTGTTGTAAAATAAGGTTACATAATGATGAATAATGACTACTAAGTGCTCGATTAGGGTTTGTAATCACATATATGTGTCCCAACTAAGATTGTAGACACTGGAGCCCTACAACCACCCCTGCCTCTACCTCAAGTGAGACTTCATCTGCTTCGCAGGTGTTTCCAAAAGGATCGGTAGTTAGGGTTTTGTTTGTGCGATGTTGAAGAGTTGAACCCTAGGTCTGCCCCTGTGCCAAAAAATGGTTCCATTGTTGGGACCTGAAACTGTGATTGTTGGGAACTAAAGAAAAGGAATATTTGTGCGAAAATCTGACCTGAAACTATGATTGATGAAGAAATCTATGTGCGTAGATATGTTTCCCTAGTGCACAATATTCTACTTGACTTGTGAAGCTCGGTGCTAAAAGGAGAAGCCAGATCTAAAGAAAAGAGGTAATACCTTAAAGCTTTGTTCTCTAATAAAGGTAAGAACAGTGAAAAGTTTTGATTGAAAAGGTGAGATAAGTGAAATTTTTTGTTTCAAAAGTATGGATCTAGGTATGTTTCATAAATTTTGTCCTATCTTGAAAACTAGGGCACATCTAGAAGAAAGAATATTTCATATGAATAGATCTGGTAAGAATAGTGAAAGATATGTTATTCCTATGCATAGAAATAATGTTTGGACTAACAAATGGATACATGACCCTAGAAAGAATTTTTTGCAGGTTAGCTACTATGATCCTAGTGCGCAGTACAAGAAAGGTTGGGGATAGTTTAAGAGAAAGAGAGGATTAACTCTTTGTTACCGTTGCAGAAGACCGCGACATCTTGCTAAGGAATGCCCTAGTAAAATACCTAGTTGTCTTTGTTTTCAAGCTATGGACCATGAAGTTTTGGATTCCCTAGAATGATTGCTAAGCTTGAAAGAATGAATATGAGACAAGAAAACCCTGAGAAAGGTCAAGAAACTGAGACCATGACAGAACCCCATAAATAATCAAAGAAGGTATTGCTACAAATAAAAGAAACCCTGAGTGATCACAAAAATATCAACTTATCAGAGATCTTCAAGGAAAAATAATGCATAGAAACAAGAATAGGAGACTTCAACATTAACTGTGTTCTAGATGAAGAAACACATGTGAATATCATGACAGAAAGAACTCGGGAAATTTTAGGAAAGCCTGTTATGATTCCTTCATTGGGAGGAATAAGATTATTTAGAGGAAAGTTGGTAACCCTATGTGGAAGACTCACCCAGATATCTATGAGTGTTCATGGAACTTTGACAAAGGAAGATTTTGAGGTTGTTAAATTTATTGAGAACAACGCCCCATTTGCTATGTTACTAGGAAAAACTTGGATTGAGAAGGATCAGGCTAGAAGAAAAGAAGAGGAAGTCTTAGAACAGAAGAAGCAAGAATTAAAATATTTCATGACTAGGAGGATAGTGCACTTGATTGAAGAACAGGAGAACAGATTGAATCTATTCAAAAAAATAAACTTGGATGTCGAAGTTGGAAAAACACAAGAAGACTCATAGAAGCATGAAGCACCTACTCCAGACAGAGAGGAAGTATTTCCCTTGAACCTTATGGAAGAATTTCAATAGTGAAACGTTGTTATGCCAAAAGGAGATAAGAATCAGAATGGAAAGAGAAATACCAAGATGAAGATGACAGGGAAGAAGGCTCAAAATCTCAGTAAGAAGAGAGCAAAGATAGAAAAGTTGCAGAATGTTCTGGAAGGGACTTCGCAGAAGAAAGGTTAGAAAAACTGGAACTTTGTCGAGATATCAGAATAGTGCCAAATGGCACTTCTCCATGGCAAAGAAATATAGTCGTTGGAAATATTATAATCGTTGGACCGATGCCCCAAATGGTTATAACAATAGTTATGGCCAAAAATCTTGCCATGAGACTGTTGGGACCGTGCCGTAATGGACAAAACCGAATTTATGAAGACCTCTCATCTGTTGGAGAGATATGTTACATAGTGTCTATTTATTTTGTCGAATGTTGCACCGAGAACACATTTTTGAATTGTATCCAAGCGAATGTATTGCTACCACACTATTTACTAATATTTCACTACTTGATAGATTTCATTAAGCGATTGTTCATCTACCTGAGTCATCCGATCTTGAGCGGACAAAATCATCACGATAGAGAAGTCGGTTGAATATGTTCTAATTTATCTAATGGTAAAGAAATTAATGTATGCAGGTATTCAAGCCTCGTCGATGAGAGGATCGCAAGCCTCCCCATCAACTTCTCGCAGATCAAGACCATCCCGAGCTGCAGCTGAGAAAATAACCAAGCACCGAGATGACTTGGAAAACACAAAGTTAATCTCGACTATCCTGCCCAACTAAATCCCTCCTTTGGTTGGCGTGGTGAGTCATGACAGTGTCCCGAGGGACTTTCATTACATCATGGTTACTGTGTATCTCCCGAAGGGGATACATGCATTTAGAACAAAGCCAGATAAGATCACAACATTAAAATCCAATGACTTCAACCTAGGGGACCACAAGAACCAAAGTATGCTCACTCCTCATTGATACTTGACCAGGACGAAGGGAAAAAACTTGAAAATAATCCCCCAACTATGGAATATGAACCTCACGCAGTCCACCATACTGAACGTGATGAAGATTCCACATTTTGGAAGGCACCAGGAGGTTAACACGTGTGTTACACTCCTACTATCATGTTACCACGACGGCTATATATGGCTAGACATATGCATCACAATCGATCCAATGTTGATCCATAGGATCACCAGATTAAGCATGCAGGGACCTGACTCATAGGACTTCTACCCAGGGAAGGTTGCAGATCGCACACTGGCACCGAGGATCAAAGACACATATGGTGATGTAGAAAAGGGGATGCAAGGCTAGAAGGTAGCTTCCATCTAGAATAGCGCAATGCGTTTGGTCTGCCAGCTGATCACGGGAAATCTCATGAGAAAGAACAGACCTACATAGGTCACAGGATTCGTTGTTGACCTCGCCAGGAAATGTGTAGAAGGACTCCACATGAACTGGGCAAAGTACCTAGTCAACCAGCTGGAATTGGATTGTCACGAAGCTCAATATTAGAGCTATGAGTTCCACTTTAGTTGGCTCTTGATCCTCATAGAGTTTACTACTTGGGATATTCCAAAATGTGTGACCTTCCCAGACATTAAGTCGTTTGAGTCACTTGCTGTGAAGTTCACCACGCTCTGATACTCGAGCGATATGGGAAAATAGTGGCAGTCGAACGCAATATTCCACAGGTACTATCTCCAGTTGAAGAGGGCTATCAGGGTTGTCCCTCACATGATGCCAAACATGCTACACAGGTTCAAACCTCTCATGAAGTTCCGCATAGATCGACACTTCATTTATATCACTCCGCGCACTGATGAGAATAAGGAGGAGCTTCAGTCATACTACAAGATCACAGAGGAGGACCTTGGAGAGATAAATAAGGACTGGTCTACAGAGCTCCTGATCCCCATTGACCCTACAGAAATGTCTGATCCAGAACTAATTGGCAGCTTGGAGGCCACTCTCGAAGAACACAACACACCTGGAACTAGCAGAAGGAAGAAGACCGGAGAGGTACACAACTTGAGCAGTGCATCAGATGAAATCGCTTCAGGATCACCTAGACGAGGGGGTGATGAAGAAGTAGATAGAGAAGATACCAATGACAAAGAAGATCAACAGAAGTAAGGTGAAGTAACACTGCCTAGGGATCATGTTGATGAGACTGATACCTCCAAGAAAATAAAGGTTTCTCCCATGAAACCTACTTTGCAGAAGAAATCCAAAGACACCAAGACTAATCTGCACACTTTACTCATGATCGATGACTTTGACTTCATCATCGCAGCCATATCAGACACCTCACAGGACATCTTGCAGAACATCGAAGCCAAACAAGAAACCATGTATGATAGGATTGAGGTAGAACTCAGAGGGGTACAACAAGCCCTTCAATCTAGCTGTGCAATATACACTGCGTCGCCACCATCAGAAGAGCCAGAGTTGGAAGATGAGCCTCCCCAACTCCAAAAAATAAATAACGCGATCGAATCTTTCCTTCATCGAGCACAAGAAGAGAAAGAATAGGCTACAGTGGCCCTAATGTTAATGTTTTATTCCATTATTATAGTTCTTTTCATTTCAATAGATAACAGAAATATAAGAACAAGATCACTGAGAAATACACATTCACATGATACACAACATTTATCCTGGGAAACCCTCTAGGGGAAGAAAACCCAGCAAAAACTTCCTTATCATAAATTTCCAATATAATGTCAAGAGATAACTCAAACCAATACAGATAGTCCTCTCCAAAAGATGTGCCACTCTTCTCCCTCTCACTTTTGCCAGTAACAGATCAGAACTTATCTCTCAAACTGAGCAAGTGAGTTATGTGTCAAAGTGAGGTGCTAGCCTCCTGTATTTATACAAGTTCTGGCACGCGTGAAGTGTCTCTTCACTAGCAAGGTCGACTTCTAAATCTAGGTGGGTAAACCCACCTTTATTATATTTTTGGGTCTCTTAATTAACTGTTGGGACTAACTTCTTATTCTGCCTATTATAATTGTCTGTTGACCAATCCACAAAAGGGGATTTGGTCCTAATAAAATTACTGACATGATAAATCCACAATGGGGATTAATCCTATAAACAAAATAACAATAAGAATAAGAATACTCTTTGCAGTTACATTATTTCAACAGTCCCCCTTAACAAGAAGGGTATTCTTCAACAGCATCAGGTGAGAAAGGTCTACATCATCAATGGCATCAAGAGGACAGTATCGTCAATATCATCTTGGAACATTGGCTAGCATATCAATAAGTCATCGAACATTTTCTTCATCGGCAGCATCGTCATTCTCGAAAGAATGCCATCATCATCTGCATCAATATGTATCAGTATAAAATGATACCTCATCACAGCACTAGGTTGGCACATCACAGTACTACACTGGCTCAATGTCATGGTTATTAAGTTGGTAGCTTAGTTTCAGTCACATCTTTCTTTACGTCTAACAACTAGGTCAGAAGCAAGGTATATATATATCATCTTGCTTTACGTCTAACAACTGGGTCAGAAGCAAGGAACACATCAACATCTTGCTTTACGTCTAACAACGAGGTCAGAAGCAAGGAATCATCTTGCTTTATGTCTAACAACTGGTTCAGAAGCAAGGAATCATCTTTCTTTATGTCTAACAACTAGGTCAGAAGCAAGGAACAAATCAACATCTCTCTTTACGTCTAACAATGAGGTCAAAAGCGAGGAATCATCTTGCTTTACATCTAACAACTGGGTCAAAAGCAAGGAATCTCACATCATCTCACTTTACGTCTAACAACGAGGTCAAAAGCGAGGAATCATCTTGCTTTACATCTAACAACGAGGTCAGAAGCAAGGAATACCCACAACATCTTGCTTTACGTCTAGTAGCTAGGTCAGAAGTAATGACTCATCTTTATTTATGTCTAACAGTGAGGTCAGAAGCAAGGAATACAAACATCATCTTTCTTTACGTCTAACAACGAGGTCAGAAGCAATGACTCATCTTGCTTAACATCTAACAATGAGGTCAGAAGCAAGGAACACACAGCATCATGCTTTACGTCTAACAACGAGGTCAGAAGCAATGACTCATCTTGCTTTACATCTAACAGCGAGGTCAGAAGCAAGGAATAAATATATACTCCCCCTTTCAGGGAGGGTCCTTTCGGACTATACCAATCTTATCTCGAAAGTGTTCAAACTTTACACGAGATAGAGGTTTGGTCAACACATTAGCAACCTGTTCATCCGTGGTAATGTACTGGAGCTTCAAGGCTCCTCTCTGTACCATGTCGCAAATGAAATGATAATGGATCTCTATGTGCTTCGACCTGTCATGGAATACAGTATTCTCTGTCATATTTATGCAGCTCTGGTTGTCACATAGAATCACGGTTTCTCTCATCTCCAAGTCAAATAGGTCAGTCAACAACTTTCGAATCCATATAGCCTCATAGCTAGCAGAACATGCGGAAATGTACTCTGCTTCCACTGTGTTGAGAGCAATATTGGATTGCTTCCTACTCTGCCACGAGATCATGGCTGATCCCAAACTGAAACATCATCCGGAAGTGCTCTTTCTATCAGCAACGCTTCCTTCGCAATCTGCATCAATATATCCACTCAATGTGAAGTCATGATCTCCATCATAGCTGAGACCATAATCCATTGTACCTTTAAGGTACCTCATCATATGTTTTGCAGCCACTAGGTGAACACGTCTGGGCTCTACCAGAAACTGACTCAAGGTGTTCACTTCAAAATAGATGTCTAGTCTGGTGTTTTTCAGGTACATCAGCGATCCAATAATCTATCTGTAGAGTGTGGCATCTATCAAGTCTGACGAAGTATTGACCATCAGCTTTAGCTTTGCTTCCATGGGTGTATTCATGGGCTTACATTCTAGCATGTCAAATCTCTTTAAGATATCGACCATGTACTTCCCTTGGTTAAGGAAGATTCTTTCTAGACTCTGCCATACATCAAGGCCTAAGAAGTAATGCATTAGACCAAGGTATTTCATTTCAAATTCTGTGGCAAGTCTCTTTTTACATTCAGCGATGAGATTTTCTTCTCCAGTTAAGAATAAGTCATCCACATACAGTAGTAAGATTACTGGTTCATTATCCATAATTTTGAAGTAGATATTTGAGTCTTCTTTACTCTTGGTAAAGCCTAATCTCATCAAGAAACTATCTATATGGCCATACCAAGCTCTAGGAGCTTGCTTCAATCCGTATAAGGCTTTCTTTAATTTGCAGACATGAGACTTCCTGTCTTCAACCTCAAATCCTTGAGGTTGCTCTATATACACTTCCTCTTCGATGACCCTGTTCAGGAAAGCTATCTTCACATCCATCTAGTGCAACTTCCATTTCATCTTAGCTGCAAGAGCTATGATGGTCCTGATCAAAGTGTATCTGGCTACAGGAGCAAATGTCTCTTCATAGTCAATGCCTTCCTTCTAGAAAAATCCACGAGCGACAAATATTGCTTTATACTTCTCAATACTTCCATTTGCAGCATGTTTTATTTTGAATATCCATCTGTAGGATACCCCATCTTTATTCTTCGATCTAGGAACTATTTCCCATACTTCGTTCTTCATTATCGATTGGTATTCCTTTGTCATGGCATCTGCCCATTCCTTATTTTGAATGGATTCTTCAAAGCGGGTAGGCTCTTCATCTAGTAGATTACACATCAAAGTCGTGTCACTGGAGAATGGCTTTGGTCTTTTCACCTGTCTCGAGGTTCCTTCTGGAACACCATACTTCTCTCCATCTTGAATAAGCTCTCTTGCCCAAGCAAGCTTTCTTTTATGGGAAAAGGTCATTTGAGGAGGTTCTTAAACTTCTGTTATATCATGGTCTTCAGGAGTCTCCTCATCAGGGGAAGTTATGAATTCCCTCTCTGGTTCTACAGCTATGGGAACTTCCCTCATGGATTCTGCAATCCTAGGATTTACAGGTTCCTCTTCATATACTTCTTCAAGCTGGAATCTTCTTGATTTCTTAAGTGTTGCTTCTTCATCAAAGGTCACGTCCCTACTGATCTCAATGTGGTGGTGACTAGGTATGTAGATTCTAAATGCCTTGGAGACCTCACAGTATTCCACAAATATTCCATTCTTTCTGGAGGGTTCCAGCTTATTTATTTTCTCTTTCGGTATATGAATAAAGACTGGACAGCCAAATATTTTGAGATGGATTACCTCTGGCTTCTTTCCGATGAACATCTCTTCCAGTGTCTTGAGCCCAAGTGTGTTATGGGATAATCGGTTTTGCACATAAACAGTTGTCATTGTTGCTTCTTCCCATAAGCACATAGGAAGATCTTGATCATGGATCATAGTCTTCACAGCTTCCAGTATGGTTATGTTCTTCCATTCAGCTACACCATTTTTTTGGGGATCTTGGTCCCAACATATTTGCAGATATTCACGAAATCTTTTGAGGCATATTTTCCTCCATTATCTGACCTAAGTATCTTAATCTTTCTTACAGAAAGGTTTTCTATCAAGGCTTTGAATTCCTTGATCTTGTTGAACACTTCAAATATATCCAGGTCTTTTACGAGAATAATCACTAATGAATGATGCGTAGTATACATACCCATTAATGGAGGATGATGGCATTGGGCCACACACGTCTGAATGAATGAGTTTCAATACTCCTTCTGCTTTGCTGCCCCTCTTTGGAAAAGGGTTCTTGATATTCTTCCCTTGTGCACATCCATTGCATATGCCTTCTTGATCAACCTTGAGTTCTGGTAAACTTGTGACACCTTTTCATATGTATGGTAGCGCTTTGTAGTTGATGTGAGCTAATCTTCTAGAGTTCACATGGATTCTTCAATAGCGTGGGTCATGGCAGCTTCTAAGTGACCCACCTTCTTCTTTTCCACTGATGATTTCTTCATTTATGATCTCTCCTTTAGCACATTGCCTTTTGCAACCTTCGCTATAGCTTACTCATGTGACCTGGTGCAAGGTAAAAAAAACAACAAGCAAGAATAATATCCTTCTGATAATATAAAGCAATAGCACGAACAATCATCACAGTAGCTCCTTTAGAGCTATCACTTATAATTTATCTGAAACAAAGATTAAAGGTAAGGAATACAATACGAAATGAGGTCAACACTCTCATAATGTTGTGACCAAGCATTCTTCCATGGAAATCTGAAACTAACACACAAGGTTTCTCCTAAAGGAGATGTTAGTTGTATCAGGCAAATCATATACCTCTATATTCTCACATGCTATCAAGTATAATACTTTACAACAATTTCTATCTCAACTAAAGTCATCATCTTGTCATGTGTACCTTTGAATCTTGATTAATCAAACCTGGAGCCTTGTCCTCAAGAGTGAGTTCTTACTTTTCTTCCAAGTCTCCTTCACTCAGGATGATGAGTGATTTCTTCAACCTGTCTTCTGTATTGAGACAATATGCTATCTTGACAAAAGGTTAGGTTAGAGGATAAGCTCTATGATCAACTTTTAATTATTCTAATAATTTGATCATAGCTTCAACATGCAACACTGA
>ML810343.1:103842-117946 GCA_009831015.1 Picea engelmannii
GATCTATGGCAAGAGATCCCTTCTCCTGCAAATACTCTTTAGGGTTTAACCATTAAACATATGTGAGTACATACCTCTGATGACATTTGTAGGTAGTGGCTCCATCTGGTAGCAGCGGTAATCATTACCAACTCTTAAGAAAAATTCAAGGGTGATTGCAACTGGTCTTACGGCTGCAACTGCAACTAATTCTAAGACTACAACTGCAACTGCAACTTAGGGTTTTATGAGGAAACCCTAATTTTTCAAACTTCAAATTTTGAAATTCTGATCAAGGGGATAGAAGTGCAGAGATGAGGCGAGTTAGATGGTGCAATCGAAATTTCGAAAATCCAACTTTTACCCCCTCAAACTTGATCTGCGGATTTCTGGACTGGTGCTTCTGGTTTTCTGGTACTTCTGGTACTCTGGTACTTCTGGTACTCTGGTACTTCTAGTTTTCTGGTACTTTGTGAAACTAGGGTTTCACTTTCTAGGAGATCTAGCCACTAAAAATATGCACTCAAGATGCCAAAATGATCCTTGGGGGAGGGCGCAATTCTAGGTGGTTTTAGGGTTGAAAAAGATTCACTTTTGAAAAAACCCTAATTTGCAGGTACTGCAACAGTGACGTTTTTCTCTTGTGAAATATGCTTCCTTCAGGTTGGCGCTGATACCATGTTGATGTTTTATGCCATTATTAGAGTTCTTTGCATTTCAATAGATAACAACAATATAAGAACAAGATCACTGAGAAATACACATTCACATGAGACACATCATTTATCCTGGGAAACCCTCTAGGGGAAAAAAACCCAGCAAAAACTTCCTTATCATAAATTTCCAATATAATGTCAAGAGATAACTCAAACCAATACAGATAGTCCTCTCCAAAATATGTGCCACTCTTCTCCCTCTCTCTTTTGCCGGTAACAGATCAGAACTTGTCTCTCAAACTGAGCAAGTGAGTTGTGTGTCAAAGTGAGGTGCTAGCCTCCTATATTTATACAAGTTCTGGCACACGTGAAGTGTCTCTTCACTAGCAGGGTCGACTTCTAAATATGGGTGGGTAAACCCACCTTTATTATATTTCTGGGTCTCTTAATTAACTGTTGGGACCGACTTCTTATTCTGCCTATTATAATTGTCTGATGACCAATCCACAAAAGGGGATTTGGTCCTAATACAATTACTGACATGATTAATCCACAATGGGGATTAATCCTATAAATAAAATAACAATAAGAATAAGAATACTCTTTGCAGTTACATTATTTCAACACCTAAAGCAAACATAAGAGGAAATGGTAGAGAAACACCGAGTTGCGCAACAGGAGAAAGATGACATCCACAACAAGTTCAAAGAGGAGAGAGTACAGGTCAAGAAAGAGAAAGTGAAGTTGCTTGTAGAGCAGCTTAGATTCAAAGAAGTATTCAACAGATAACTTTGCTCTATGAAAGGCTTAGATCAAAAGGCGGAAGAACCAGTAGAGCATCAAGTATCATAGCTTGCGGAAGTTATTCAACAGCTTCAACAAAAAATCGCAGATCTGGAGCTACGAACAGTGCCCAGCACTCTGCAGGATGTTCGAGATCAAAGAGAAGAAACGGATCAAAGAATATTTGAGAGAATCAAATCCCTTGACATGGAAAGTAAACAGCTAAGTGATCGCAGTGCCCAGACATATGAGCGACTCACTGAGGATCCTGAATTAAAGGCACTAGATTCCCAGCTCGAGGAGGCAAAGAAATAAGCAAAAAAATTACAGGTGTAGTTGAAGCCCCTGTCAGCAGTCGAAAGGATGAAGTGATCCCAAGAATAATGCACTCCTCAACAGTAGGTCCACACCATTCAGAGAAAAGTCATGGAAGTGACTTAGAGGCTCCAACCAATTCAGGACAAGCCTTGCCAACTGTTCACGGAGATTGAAGGCCAAGGAACAAAACTGGAACAAGTCATCACTGTAGCTGAACAATGCTTAGAGGAACCCGTCAATGAAGAAATTATCAAAGAGTTTGCCAAGAAGGAGGCCTTGGCGCAACAAGAGGTTGAGGCAGCTCGAGCTAAGCTCGAGGATTTTGAGGTAGAGCTACCCAGATCAGAGTGACTCGGGACGAGTCACAGGTGAGTGTTGGGGGCCTATTGGCCCTCAACCAAGTTTTGAGGATACTTGGTCATGATTGACCTATTTTTGGACTTCAACAGGCTGTCGAAAGCATAGCGCAAGTCGAAGCGGAGATCATAGGATCTTGGCCCCTCGTTTAGGGATTTTTGGGTTTTGGGATATGTAACAAGTATGGGGATGTCAGCCCATGGGTTCACCCATGTTTAGGCCCATTTTGTAATGTATAAATAGAAATCTAGGCGATGTAAGTAGGGGGTGTATGTGATGCTAAGTGAAAGAAGATACGATATAGACATATGTGTGATGATATGCTAAGTGCAAGTGATTGTAAGAGACTGTGAAAAGGCTTTGTGTTGTAACTCGGGGAAGGAGGATCTAGTGAAGTGAGCACAGATCTCCTGTCCTATGCGAGGTAGGATTTTGTGGTTCTTTGCATGTATAATATTGACAGAAGATAATAAAGAAGAAGAAGAGTTGGTGGACGTAGCCCCGGGCTAGGGGTGAACCACGTATATCCTGTGTTGTGGTTTCTTTGTGTATTATGCTTGTTTTGTGCATTAAGGTTGTTTCTTTATTAATATGATTAATGGCTAGTGCACTAATGTATGTTAGATGAATATGATATGATAACTTAGTTCCTAATGATGGGAATAAGAAGCTATATCTGATATGTGTTAATATGCTTAGTGCTTGAATATATTCGATCTCGTTGAATACTGTGTGGCGTTGTAAGTAGGGTTTATCTGCGTTGTAAACTAAGGTTACATAATGATGAATAATGACTGCTAAGTTCTTAGTTAGGGTTTATAACCATATATCTGTGTCCCATCTAAGGTTGCAGACACTGGAGTCATGAAACCACCCCTGCCTCTACCTCAGGTGAGACTTCATCTGCTTCGCAGGTGTTTCCGAAAGGGTCAGTAGTTAGGGTTTTGTTGGTATGTTGTTGAAGCGTTGAACCCTGGATCTGCTCCTATGCCAACAATACATATTATGCACATATGGAACATATGTGTTTGGCACAGATACCTTTATATTTGGATGAAGAAGGCACCATTGTTGTGGGTGATACTACCGGGGTAGGAAATAATGGCACTATTTTGGGAAATGGAATTAGATTTTGTAAATCTATCAAAGTGAGGAAGAGATTTGTTGGGTTTCCTACTATGGTGAAAAATGTGCATGGTGTTTGGACATGAGGTTGAGGAGTTAGGGCATAGTCCTTATTATAGGTGCCTTTGTGGTTGGTTGTGCTTCCCCCTTTGTTGGCATTGATATCCCCAACTATGTGACTGGTTGGAAGAGTTTACGTTTGAAGAATTGAGTGCATAGGAAAAAAAATTGGATGAGGGGGAATGGATGGGACTGGTACCATAAAGGGTGGCTCTAAATGCCAAAATGGGATGGTTATCACCATGTTTTGCAAGGCAAGGGTAAAAAAAACATCATATGTTGAGACGTCGGGTGGGGAGTAAAAGAAGGGGATTTGGGCTAGGGCTTGAGGAACTATTTTCCAGTTGGGTGATGGGAATCCAATCATCATATTTAGTTCAACACTGGGTGGTAACATGAAAATTGTAAGGGTATTTGTTGGTATGAAAACCTCTATGGCCACTTAGGGAATGTGTACTTTGGTCGAAGACTCGTCAATGATTTATACATCATCTGAGGTTACAACACATACTTGTGTTGATCCAGTGGGTAAAGGAGGAGGGGGATATATTGGAAACTGTGTTTTCATTGGTGTAAAAGGTATTCATGGAGGTCATTAATAGTAACTACTTGTGAAGATGAAGGTAGACAAACGATGATGGCAGGACCAAGGATCAAAACTTGTAAACAAAATCAAACTAGACAGAGAAAATCAAGAAGGTCCTTATGAATCCATATATCTCTATGTGTTGAATAAATTTTTATGAGAACCCTGCTAGGGTGTTTGACAATTAGGTTGCAGAGGATCAAAAGAATCTCTAGTGAAGGTTCTGTGAGAAGAGAAATTGTAAGTCATTTATTTTTTATCACTTAACAAGAGAAACGATCCATACATGAAAATAATGAAGCCAAGGAAAAATTAAATATCCCACTTGCACAAGGGAAATTGACTTTGATGAGTTTATAATGAACAACTGAAAGCAGTTAGCTTGAATGTAAATGGAAGAGCCATGGAACCTTGTGAAAGGAAATAACTTTAAGTGCCAGAATTTTCATTTGTATGTTAATATTAGACGGATGAGATTAAATATTAGATCCATATCTAATAAAATCCACGGCTAAAAGGGGTCGTGAATTCATAATTTAATGCGATGGGAAAGGATTTTGGAGTTCGAGTATTCAAAATATTTAACTCAGGCCATCCTGAGACACTCTGATGGAAGAATCTTTGAATCAACAAGGACTGTTGATCTATCAGAGAAATAGTAAATTAATATGAACTATTGATCTATTGAAACCATAGCTATAGGTGGAGGAACGTTGACAAAGTAACTTGCGCTCTGATATGATGGTATCGAAAAGGAATATTCTTTTATTCTCTTGCATCATAGTGTTTTAACATGAGACTATATTTGGATTCCAACGAGAGACTCTAAATGAGTGTGAGTCATCTCATATGCCACATCAACTACCATTTCATAGCCACGAAATAAAAAAGGACGAGGCGACGTGTCCAAGCGCCAAGTCAAAAAAGTGTATGAATAAAAGTTGGAAGTTGTGATGATGTCATAATGATGTCAACTACCATGTTAGAGCCACGAAATTAGAGAGAATGAGGCCATGTAATATTCCATGTCATGAATCCAATTCATCACATCACACAACATATCGATATCAAAGTGTAATCCATCAAAGTATTTGAGTACAAGGTTGCACAAAAATTGCAAATCAACAAGAACCATTGATCTATCAGAGCTACAACAAGGAGATCTGGACTATCCATCGTAGAGGCTCTGATTGGAGTAGATAGGTTAAATACAGTGGAGACACTTCAACAAAGGAGCTTCGAGGAGAAATAAATATCGTCGGTCGGCGTGAAATAATATACGATGACAACCATAAATTTATGTGGGTCCCACCTAATCAGTTAACATAAAATGAAGAAGACAAGTGATAACCACCAAGTAAATTGGAGTGACGACATGGAATTGGACTGTTAATTACGATAGATCAACGATGGAGTATGATCCATTGGTGACTGTCAATTGTAAATGATCAACGTTAGAGGTTGTTTAGTGTTCTAAGTCTGACCAATTGCAGTGACTCAACCCAGAGCAACTTTAGTACTCCAATACAAAGGGTATCAAAGAATATTCCACCACAACCTTAATCGACGTGATGATGACAATGATCCAACAACTAGTGGTTAGAGAAAATTAACCCACGATGAATATTAAATGAACGAAATCCAAATCAAGGGTTCTAGGTGAATACTCATGGAAACACGCTATTGTAGAGGAGGTTTAATATGGGGTCTAATATCATTGGATAAGAAACATTAAATCCATGCATTTTCTTCCGATGACGATAAAGTATAGAGGAAGGGACTTCGATAGAAGTAACTCTAATAGGCCTAGTGGTCCCAATGAATACAATCACAAATCAATGGAGGAGAATGAATCGATATCTAGATTGGACGACGACTGAGTGTTGAGGATCATTAAACCAGATCACATGTAACAAAAGGAACAGAGACTGAATTTCATGGAGGGTATTGTATCCAAATTTAAAGTATCTTTGGAGCCTAGTTTTGAGGAAGTTGGACCCAACCCCCATGAATTTATTTTTGTGGAAAAATCCATAAGTACGCTAATGGTATAAATAAATAGCATGAATCTGTTTTGAAAGTGTGGTGTGTGAGAGAACTAATCATGAGGAGAACATAGGCTCTGAGTCCCATGAAAAAACATGGAAACAATGAATAGGATCTAAGGTTTGATGACACAAAGGATGAAGCATGTTGGAGAGGTCTTCTAAAGAAAACAAATGTGTTAAAGGTGGTAGGGTGGAGCAAGGAAGGATATTGGTGTCTCCTATAGGTTGGTTGTTATGAACAATAATTATGTGGTTTGGTACCCATTGGTTGAGTTGGTGCTTATCAAGGGGATTGTTGTCCCATGCAGTTTGGTGCCTGCAAATATTATTGTAGATTAGTGTATGATGTAATTTGGTGCTTAAAAAATTTTGTAAATAAAATTTTGTAGTTTTATCCCATTTGGGTTTCCACTAGAATTTTTTATGTATTGCATGATTAATTGTTCATCATGTACTACTGGTAAATAACATATTTTTATTAAAGGGAATTTGTAGTAAAACAACTATGTTATACTGATTCACCCCCCTTCTCAGTATTCCAACAATTGGTATTAGAGAAGGTTCCTTTAGGAACAACCTAAATGTTGGAAGGTGAATCCTCACAATGGAGGGGTAGGAAGGGTTCTCCATAAACAAAGCCCCAAAATTTGATGGATCAGAATATGTCTTATGGAAAATAATAATGTAAGCATTTTTAGTATCACTTGGATACAATGTGTGGGCTTTAGTAGTAAATGGTTACAAATATCCAAGCACTTCCCCAACTAATACGACATGTTGATGAAGATATTATTATATAGAAGGTGCCCAGGTCACTTCCATCAAGATTTAATCCCAAGATATTAGTTATTGAAGAAATGAAGGATCTTGACAAACTAATAGTGGATGAGCTACATGGAACACTAACTGCATATGAAATGATAATAGAACATGATAACCCACCAAGCGCTATAGCGGGAAAACCCCTCTACAGACTACACAAAGGGCCTAAAGTGTAGGTAGAGATAACCGTCTAAAGTCTCCTACTTTTTATCACTATCCCAACATTACTCCACAATCCTACATAAAAGACAAGAGAGGGGGATCTGGTAGGCCTACCTTAAACTCTGTGTCCAGTGTCGATCCCTTTGCGCTTGGTTGTTTCCTGAATGCAAATATCCTCCCAAGGCTGACCTACATTCACCAAAAGACAAACAAGAAACTACAAGCATGCATTCTACATATGGATTAGTGGGTTAGACATCATAAGCAAGAAATGTAAACAAATCATATAAGTTTAAGACGTCATTTGGCGGGACGGAAAAAGTACTTCTTTATATTAATCTCACAAAATTCACTTACAACATGAGACTGACATTGCTCCTCAAACTTGGTCCTAAGATCCTCTTCACCATGCACCAGCTGCTTCCACATCTTCCTCCTCTTGAGTTCTCTCTTAGGGAAATGGTAAGGGTTTTACAATTGGGGAAAAGGGGGATTGATAAAATGGGTAGAGTTCCTTTTCTCTCGTGCCTCTCTTTGCAATGGGACCCCAACCCCTTCTTTTATAGGCCAAAAGGGATAGTAACGGTTAGGGTGACTGGCTATGGGAAATCAAATGGATGATTAACGGCCTGAAAACCAATATCCAATGCAATTTTCCACATTTTGCGATATTATGTGAGTGTATGCGGGCTGTAGTGGCTCAACAAGCATGTGTACGCGGGAAGTAAGGGGTAGGGCACATACATCTTCAAAATGATGGTTTTTAGAAGATTTGTTCAATAGTGGCTTGGTAAAGATAGAAAGTTAGATGGCCTGATGCCATGTATGCATGTCAGGTGCAATTTAGGGTTATAACAGATGCCCCCTAATGTGTGAGGTAAGAAGAGCATCTGATGGTCGAAATACATTACAAATATTCACCATTGTACGATGTGATTGAGCCTAGGGACAGGAGTTTAGGAGGTTCCATCTGCAAAAATAACAATTTGTCTCACCAAGGCGGGCATACCCATGCTCGGGATAAAATAAAATCATGGCTACCAATCAAATACACTACAGATCCATGTCATATAACTATATAAAGTGTAGCTGCGAGAAATACACATTGGATCTACATCTCAAAATAAAAATATATACATGTATATTATCCATGTTCAAAAATCCAATGACGCCTGATGGCGGGAGACGATGTAATATACCAGATATAAAATGTATGAAGAACGGAAATAAAATGCTAGTAATGGAAAAATAACAACAATATAACCAGAGAATTCACCGCAATAACACTGAAATGATATGAGAATAATAACAAAAATAACACTTTGAATCTAAAAGAAATGTTCAAGGGCCTCTTCGAGGGGGCAACCTCCAGTTGAGCAGAGATCTATTACAATAATATCCAAGCTAGGGTTCTCATACCCTTGACTCATATTTATACTAAAAAGAATCATCTAGAGGAAGATCATTCTAAAAGCGGAAGCCTCTATTAGGTCTTCTTACATATGCCTTATTCTATTTTATTGAAAGGCCTTATTAATATTGACCTTTATTACATCTAAATATATTGTTCTATCTATGTGCAGGTTAGGACCCTAACATGTCTGCCCCCTTAAAAACAACCTTGTCCTCGAGGCTTGAGATGAGGAAATTGCTAGAGAATGGTAGTTGGTTCCCAAGTGGTGTCTGCTATAGTTGTATCTTTCCACTGGACTAGCACTTCCTTGATGGTTCTCTGACATAGGTGACGCTCACGCTGGTCCAAAAATGATTCTGGTTGTAGCCAAATGGATCCTTCTTCAGCTAACTCTGGAAGGTTGGTTTGAATTTGGCACTTAGCTCCAATCACCTTCTTTAAGCATGAAACATGAAAAACAGGATGTAGCTTCGAATGGCTGGGCAAATCTAACTGATAGGCTACTTGTCCCACACACTTGAGAATGGTATAATGACCATAAAATTTGGGCGCTAGCTTCTGACAATGCTCGGCCTTGAGGGAAGTTTGCTTGTAAGGTTGCAGTCGAAGAAACCCCTGATCCCCTTCTGCAAATTGACGTTCAGAGTGACATTGATATGCTTGTTGCTTCAGGCGATTCTGTGCCATGACCGAATTATCTTTGAGGGTATGAAGAATAGCCTCTCAAGATGTAAGTGTTAGGTCAACCGCCTGAACCTTCGAGGCACACAGTAAGTATGAGAGAACTGAAGGTGGCTTTTGTCCATATACCACTTCAAAAGGAGTCATGTGTGTAGTTGTATGGTATGAAGTGGTGTACCACCATTCAGCTAGGGGTAACCATTGAGCCCACTGATTTTTATTTTCCGAGGAAAAACACCTCAAATATGTTTCCAAACACTTGTTGACAACTTTTGTTTGGCCATCAGTCTGGGGATGATAAGTTGTGCTGAGATGAAATTTGGTGCCTTGTATCTTGAACAGTTCTTGCCAAAACTTGCTCTTGAAAGTTGGGTCATGATCAGAAACAATAGAGTGAGGCATGCCATGAAGATTTAAAACTTGATCCATGAAAATTTGAGCCATCGTGGATGTTGTAAACAGGTGTTGAAGGGCGCAGAAATGAGCATACTTGGAAAGGTGATCAACAACCACCATGATGACGGATTTATTTCCTAATTTGGGTAAGCCGATAATAAAATCCATAGAGATATCCTTCCAAATGGCAGGTGGAATCGGAAGTGGTTGTAGTGTGCCCGGAGATTTGATTGTTTCTCCCTTGTTGCATTGACACACATCACATTCATCTACAAAATTATGAATGTCCTGTTTCATACCATCCCAAAAAAAGGAACGTTTTTCCCTATCATAGGTTTTGGTGAACCCGGAGTGCCCTGCTATGGGTGTAGCATGAATCTCAGAAAGTACCGCAGACTTAAGCTTTGATTGTTTACTTAAATAAAAACGTCCTTTGTATCGAAGTTCATCATGGAGCAAAGAGTACCCTGGGGAAGCTGGAGCATTGGACTGCAATTGTTGGATCAACTGTGAACTTTTTGGGATGAAAGACAAAAAATGGATCCTTCATATTCATATTTTTGGGAAAGTGCATCCGCAACCACATTGTCTTTTCCTTTCTTGTAAATGATCTCATAATCGTATCCAAAGAGTTTAGCCACCCATTTTTGTTGTTTTGGGGAGGAAATGCATTGTTCCAGAAAATACTTGAGGCTTTGATGGTCTGTCTTAATTTGGAAATGTTTCCCCAATAGATAAGAACACCACAGATCAACGGCATGCAGAATAGCCAACATTTCCTTTTCATAGATGGATTTGCCCAGATTTCTTTCAGATAGTTGCTTGCTGGTAAAGGCCAAAGGTCGACCCTCTTGCATCAGGACAACACTAATTCCTTTCCCTAAGGCATCACATTCCAACACAAAGGTATTTGTGAAATCGGGAAGGGAGACGACTGGAATGGTGCACATGGCCATCTTCAAGGTTTGAAAATCTTGAGCAGTGGCTGGATTCCAAGTGAAAGAGTTCTTTTTGAAGAGAGCAGTGAGAGGTGTTGCAATCTTCCCATAATTCTTAAAAAACTTGCGATAATACCCTGTTAATCCCAGAAATCCACACAAGATCTCAAGAGTCTTTGGGTGAGTCCAGTCTTGCATAGCTTCAATCTTTTTAGGATCCACCCTGACACCATCTTTTCCAACCAGATGACCCGAGTATTCTACTTCTGAGGTGCCAAAAGCACATTTAGACTGTTTCGGGAAAAGTTGGTGCTGAGAGAGTAGATGGAGAACTCGATCCACATGAGAAATATGGTCTATCCAGGTTTTTCTATAGATGAGGATATCATCAAAGAAAACCAAGACAAAATGGCCGAGAAAAGGATGAAAGACATGATTCATGAGGCTTTGGAAAGTGGAGGGGACATTGCACAAGCCAAAGGGCATGACCAAAATCTCATAGTGGCCCTCATGAGTTCTAAAGGAAGTCTTGGGAATGTCTTCCTCTTTCATACGTATCTGGTGGTATCCCGAACGAAGATCAAGTGTAGTGAAGAAATGGGCGCCACTCAATTTATCCAGGAGGTCATCAATGATAGGAATGGGGAATATGTCTTTGATGGTAAGTTTTTCAAGGCCACAGAAGTGAGGACACATTCACCAATAACCTTCTTTCTTCAGGACCATAACCACAGGAGAAGAGTAGGGGCTCGTACTGGTGATCTAAAAAAAGAAGAGGCTTGTAACTTTGAAATATTTGTAAGTTTTTAAAATAAGTGTGCTTAGGCAAAGGGGTCAATCTGCAACACATAAGTTAAATAAACTTTCACATTCAAGGTGTATATAATAACCAGCAAAACAGAGAACAGTAAACACATAACACAGCAAATGATAAAGGAGTTCACCCCTCGCTTGGGCTACATCTCCTAGTCCAGCTTCCAATGGATCTTTTGTATTATTTGATAAAAGTGCTAAAATCAGTGATTTACAGTGCTCAAAATTCCAAATAGATGGCTCCAATGGCTCCATAATGTCCAAAAACCCCTAGCTGGGCTTTTTCGGCACTTGATTTGGCCAAAAAATGAAGAAGATATGATTCCTGGAAGTTTTCCCCTTCAAGCTTGTTGTCTCTGGTTCACCAAAACGCACCTCTGTGTGTCTAATCCAGCTTCTGGACACTTTCTGTGCCTAAAACTAGCACCCGCGTGCCTTCCTATGAATGGTGCCAAAATTTCGCACCATTAACAGGTTTTGGGCCCCCAAAGTCAGAGGTGTTAGGCGCATGGGGGGCCATGTGGCCATGTCCCAGCGTTGAGTTAGGGGCACGTTTAAATGGTGGAATGAAAGTTTGACAAGTGGCAGGCTGGAGTAGTGACCGTTTGAACATGCGCGCATGGTATCCAATGCGGTCACATGTGGAGTGTAACAACTGTGACCGGGGGCTGGGTCTAAGCCCCAGCCCGGACGCACCCCAAAATACAATAACACTTCACTTTAAATATAAGTTTCTCACTTATAGGGTTAAGTACCAATGCGTGGGCTAGTGCTAGCCCACACTCTGCTAAGGCATTACCTCCATGGGGGAGGTCCTACATTTGAACCCCGTAGACTCCCAACCATAATTTTATTAGACAGCAGGGTGCCACGTGGCACCTTACAACTTGTCGAAAGACTGCCACGTTTCCAACCACAACTCGACATCCAACTAACCAATCAACATCTACCACATCATCATATTCCATGTCAGCGTACGTTCCTTTCCACGTTAGCGTACGGTACCTTCCATGTCAGAGTACAGTCCTTGCCACGTCAGTTGTACGGACTATACAGTCAACAAAAATTTTGCCTGTTTGGCAAAACAGATAGAACGTGATATCTCGCTCATACAGTGTTTGTTTGAACCCATTCTAATTGCGTTGGGTTCGTCAAGACGAGGCCTACGTCCCTGTTCATTTTGAAGCGATTCTGAGAACTTTGAATTTTGAGCAAAATTTGATCCCCTGGAGCACTCCTCCCCATTGGCAAGCTTTTGGACCTCCAAAAGACTACTTTTAGTCTATCTGAAGATGAGGGTATATTTCCCTCACCTTTCCAACCTCAATTCACTTGTCCTTACTTGGATTTGTGTCCTTAATACCAACTCGAAGGTATTCCACATTTCCTTGTTTTGAAGTTCTCATCCTCCTATCAAGGATTGTGTCTTCATGCAATTCTGTAATATATTCCAGCGAGAAATCATCTATAGAAGGAATTTGAACATGCTCTCCTTGATCATCAATCAAAATAGGCTCATACAACTTCAAATTTTGAATATTGACAACTGCATACATTTACATATACGGAAGCAAATCCAAATGGAAGGCATTGTTACCAATCTTTCCAAGAACTTTTAAAGGTCCATATCTAATTGGTTTCATTTTTTTACCTTCTCCTTTAAGCCTCTCTTTGTTGATGTAAATCCAAACTTCATCTCCAACTTGGAAACTGTGATCAACACGATGCTTGTCATGTCTTGCCTTGTACTTGGCTTGACTCTTTTCCAACTGTTCTTGTACCATTTGATGTATCAACTAAATTTGTTCAATGAAATTTTATGCCCTATCAATGTCATATCGACCATCAATAGAAATATCTTTCCCACAGATAAAATCTAAAGAAGATTTGGGAAAATAGACAAAACATGCTTCAAATGGTGATGTTTTCGTTAAAGAGTGCTTAGCCCGGTTGTAAGCATGTTGAATATAGTGTAAATGCTCATCCCAAAGTTTAGGATGCTTGTTGCAATAACCACGAAGAAGATGCACCATTGTTCTATTAACCACTTATGTTTGACCATCGGTTTGCGGATGAAAAGCTATGCTCTTTTTCAATTTGGTGTCCATGAGTGCCCATAAACTTAACCAAAAGTTCCCAATAAATCGATAATCTCAATCAGAAATAATGGATTTAGGCAACCCAAAATGTACCCAAACATGCTGAAAGAACATTTGTGCCATTTTCTCAGTTGTAACCTGCTTCTTAGAAGGCATCAAAATAAACATTTTGTTGAAACGGTCAACCACAACATAAAGATAATCATGATTTTTTTTAGACATAGGTAAACCTCCTACAAAATCCATGGAAATTCTTTCCCAAGGACGAGAAGGAACCGGAAGTGGAGTATACAAACACAACTTTCTATTGCTAGGTTTGCTTGTAGTACATAACAAACATCCTCTTACATATCTTGAAACACTTTCATTCATTTTAGGCGAATAGCAATACCTTTGCAAATTAGCCATCGTCTTGCCTACACCAAAGTGACCAGCAATAAGAGAAGAATGAGCTTCTCTTATAATGTTGATTCTTTCACCCTGTGGAATACATAGCTTGCCAATATGATACAAAAGATTATCGTGCACATGGTAATCCAATTCCTCAACATGGTTAGAATGACACAAAGTCGCATACACTTCTTTAAAATCAGCATCTAAAGCATATTGTTCAGCATAGCTTTCATGCATGATAGGATTATGCTTAAGAATAACAGAAGCACTAATAATAGGCCTAGAAAGCATATCAGCAACTTTGTTATAAATTCCCTTCTTATACCTTATGACCAAGTGGAATTTTTGTAGAAAACCCATCCATCTGAAGTGCCTTGCTTGTTGTAGCTTTGTTTGTGATTGTAAGTATTGCAATGGTTGATGATCTGTGTGAATGATAGTTTATTTTCCCAACAAATAATGTTTCCATTTTTT
>ML810343.1:129503-145041 GCA_009831015.1 Picea engelmannii
TATGATTTTTGGGGTCCGCGGGCGTCCTACAGAAAATTGGAACCGAACCGGCCGGTTTTTGTCCCGGTTCTAACCGGCCGAGGGTCTAACCGGTCAAACCGGACCGGTTCCGGTTACAACCGGCCGGTTTTTAAAACTATGGGGTAAACTAGCACTGAACAGATGTCTATTCAAAATCATTTTAACAATTGTGACAAAGACAATATCACTCGACAATCTTTTCATTTTTAAGGAGTCTGAAAAGAGCTTAACTATAGACTCTGTCAAGGATGTTCTTATGGACCAATTTAACGAGTGTGAAGAAACAAGGTCACTCGGCTATCTTTTCAATTTTAGGGATTCTAAAAAGATCTTAACTATGGACTCTATGGGGGTTCTTTTTTCATAATTTTTAGTCCCTCAGACCTGAAAAAGGGTAAAATCTATACCTGAGAATACTCTTCTAGAGAACCGAGGCTCCTAGAGTATACCTTTGTTCGTACTTTTGACCATCTGGACCAAAAAAGGGGTAAAATACCACTGGATAGACGTGCATTCAAATTTCAGTTTAGCGAGCATGAAGGGCAACAAGATCGCTCGACAATCTTTTCATATTTAGAGGGTCTAAAAAGGGCTTAATAGAAAACCCGTTGTGTTTTGGGAGTCCCGAGGGTGAGGTCAAGAGAGATAATGAATCATGAAAATGAGGCTCATACTTGTAATCATGAAAAACTAATAAAGACTCCTGAGCCTATAGTCATTAGTCATAGCATGGACACCAAAATGCAACTAGGATCTACCTAGGGCATCCATGTACAGGTAGGCTCTACCACTAAATTACGACACTTCTAGAGCAAAATTGAGGGTTTTGTGTCACAATTCGGTGGGATCGATCCTATGGCAAAGAGAAAAAGACAACGAGGTGCAACAAGTGGAGGTGGAATCCTAACTTACATGCACAAAGTTGTAAAAAAAAAGTTTTTTTACCAAAAGACCTTTAAAATGACCCAACTTTCCAAAAGTTTCCCAATAGCCAAAGTAACACTTATCGTAACATTCCATAAGAAACTCATGAACAAAAGGGGTCGAAAAAATGACAAAAAGGGCCAAAATCGTCTATAAATAGAAGTTTGGCAACTCATTATCACTATTATGAATTGAGAATTGACCAAAAGTCAACAAACACCCCTTTGTCAAAAGAGTTGATTCCTGGAGCTTCAGTGGACAAAACGAACTTCTGCTTGGACCAAGTAAGTACAAATTATCCCCCCCTGCATTTCCATTTCTCCTTTTTGTATTTATTTTTGTTTTTTAGGGGGGCCTTGACCTTTAAAAGGGTCGGCCATGCGTGTACGTGGGTTGTCCAAGAACAGCCCGTGTGTGTACGCGGGAAGAAGAGGAACTTCCCGAGTGTACACGTGACTGTCCTCAATACAACCCGCGTACACCCTCAATAAGTGGGGAAAAAGGGAAAGCAAGATTTAACTCTCCATTTTTTTTTTGTGTTTGCAGGATGTATGTTCATTAGAGAGAGTGGGAACATGAGGAATTTGATTTTGTGGTCTCAGAAGACCCCGATGTTGTCGTTGTCTTAGAACAATGTGGGTTGCTAAAATTATTCCAGTGTCCATTCATGAGGGCACAACCCGGGTTATTAAATGCCTTGGTATATTGTTGGCACCCGGATGTAGATGCATTCATGCTCGAGGGAAAATCGTTGACTCCAAAGACTGTGGACGTCTATTTTTTGACTGGCCTCTCAAGGAGAGGGTAACCAGTCAACCTACACACTTTTCCCCCTGGGCCACACAACATCAAGGAGTTGATTGGACTCCACTGTGAGGATGGTACTGAGAAAGTAGTTTCTCAAGTGCCTATTTATAAGATCAACAACCTATAGTTGAAAGCGATTGTTCTACTCATTGGGAGGATCACTAGATCCGTAGCTTTGCATCAGGCTTCCTGAGCGCATATGCATTGTGTTGTTCAGTGCTTGAATGCACAATTTTTTTACTGGAGCACAACCATGCTGACATGCATGAAGAGACAATTAACATATTTTTGAGTGCGGGCGCATAGGAAATTCGGGTTTGGGACCGTTTTGTGCTCTTTCTTCTTTGAGAGGGTACCCAATCTCAATCCTCGAGATACTGTACGAGGGCACGAGGCCACTCTCCCAGCACTATGTAGATGGGAGGCGTTGTTACCGCGATAGGGGGGAGGGAGGACCATTGAGGCCTTAGATGACAAGTTTTTTGACTGGTGGTCTCGGTAGATTTCGGCGATAGAGGACTACCCCTATGTCAGGATCAAATTCTCCAGGGACCCTGACATGGACATACCTCCCGGAGTAGAGCGAGGAGAGTTAGGTATGCTTGTTTTTTCAAAGTTATTTAATTTTTATTTATTTACTATATATCATTTTTTTTGTACTATAGTATCTAACAAGTATGTATCCGTTATGTGCATATGTGGGACCAGTGCATCCAATAGATTTCGTGAGGACCAGGTGGTGTCCTTGACTAGAGGCAGGACCAGCAAAAATAGGGGAGCCTCCAGCCGAAGAGGCTGATAGAGTTTTGAGACGGGTGGAGCGGAACCTTACCGCACACACTCTCATAGTCCCAATGGCAGAGATCAAGGATTTTCCACCATCGATGCAACCCCATGCAGTTGGGGTGCCACAGACCTAGGTCCAGTTTTTTTGGCATTTGGAAAATGTTGTTTTTCACTACGGTAGGGCTAACAGGCCCCGCCCTTAGCTAGGCTAGACTACTTACATGTTGAGAGCACATTTTGTATATTTTTGAGGGCATAGTCCCCATGACTCTGACTGGACATATTTTTTAGGCGCTTGCGCCCACTCATGTACTATGATATATCTATATATATAGATAGATAGATAGATATATGGATCTTTTTCATCTTTTTTATGTCTTATGGATTACATCTATTTTACAAATGTATTTACATGTGTGTGACTGTTCTTTTTCTTACATGTGTGCAATATGTCAATATAATATATGATTAGCTAGAGTTTTTGTGATTTGATTTAATCTCCTAGGAACATGGATATATGTGATGTAATCAAAGCTTTGTTCTAAGAGATGTACCCTAAGGAATCTTCGATGTAGAGTCGGATTGTGAACATGGTAAACCCTATTTAACTGGGACACAACGAGATGAATGTATAAGTAGATTCGTAGGTGAGAGATACGATGCAACAAAGTGTCACAAAGAAACTCTAGAACTATGCTATACTCAACAACATTGTTTGTGGCATCACCTAAACAGATACCTCCTGAAGATAGCAACTGGCCCTAAGGTGTGAAAATCACCCAAGTTATCAAAGAAAGGCTTCGAGTGTGCCGTCTAGCGCCATCTGCGAACCCAACAAACACCTTTGATTCACTTGATATCTGCCACAATGAAAAACATGACATCACAAAACGACATGTCCATAAAACCAAAAAGAGGAAAACTAAGAAGAAAATGTACAAGACTATACATATGGTACAAGAAGTCACCCAAGGTGACCCACCTATGAGTAATACTTCTTGAGGTAGAGTGAATTTCTAGGCTCCACCAAATCATTTCCCTCAAAGTCCACCAGACGATAAGCACCCTTCTTTAGGATCTCCTTCACGATGAAAGGTCCAAACCACATGGGTTTGAACTTGTCTGCCCCCAGGGGGTCCTTATCTTGGTCATAGACTAGGACAAGGTCGCCTTCTGAGAAAATTTGAGGATGAACGTGTTAGGGTCCTAACCCGCACATAGGTAGAAGAATATATTTAGATGTAATAAAGGTCAATATTAATAAGGCCTTTCAATAAAATAGAATAAGGCGGATGTAAGAAGACCTAATAGAAGCTTCTTCTTCTAGAGGGTTCTTCCTCTAGATGCTTATTTTTAGTATAAATAAGAGTCAAGGGTATGATAGCCCTAGCTTGAATATTATTGTAATAGAGCTATGCTCATCTGGAGGTTTCCCCCTCGAAGAGGCCTGTGAACATTGATTTCATATTCAAAGTGTTGTTTCTATTATTATTCTCATATCGTTTCAGTGTTATTCTGGTGAATGTTCTGGTTATATTTCCGTTATTCTACCATTACTAGCATTTTATTTTTGTTATGCATACATTTTATATCTAGTATATTACAAGTGGTATCAGAGGACTTTCCTCGGCAAAAAGTGTGGGTTAAATTTTTTTCAGGGTAGAGACGTATTCCGACATCTTTAAGCCACAGCGATCTGTCATTGCGTGCATAAACCTACGATTGAGGGATTCATACATGCAGGAAATACAAGTGGTACTTAAGCGCACATCTGTTGGAAACCCTTGTAACCCCTGTTGGTACCCCTTCGAGTGGTAGCGCATCAAAAAACACCTGTGTACGGATCGGCCTAGATTATCTGAAGCCCTCTTTAGATAAACCGATCGGCCACCTGACTGTTATAGTGTCACTGAGAACATCACTCGGGAAGATACTCTCTAGTACCTAGGTATTCGAGTAGTACGGATAAGGGTACGATCTATCCTCCTTCGTTAGTGCCCTGAGATATTGGGCTGAGTACTACTGTTGGAGCCCGCACGTATATTAGAGAGCTATAGCACAGGGAAAACCCTTGTATGTAGAACCCTTGAATACCTAACCCTTGGGGACAAAAACATAAACAAATTAAAATAGACAAGATCTATTACCGTGCAACTGTGTTTGGGTTGCCAAGTAAATACACATTTCTTTTTGGTTAAGCATTTGGGAATTTCCTCTCTACAGTATTCTTCAGACCGGAGTATAACTCCGCAGGTTAAAAAAAAAGTCTGGAAATTTTTTCACCATCATTTGAGACCTATTCCATTGGATTCATCTCTTCGCCCTTATCACATTCATCCATATCATTTTTCGGAAAAAAAAATTGACCCCGCCCTCCCCTTTTCAGTTCCCCCATCCTCATGGCCCATACCCATAGCCAATTCTTGGAAGATCGCTTCAACACCTTACAATCTGGTCTCATCGAGACCCAACAAGAAGTGAAACAACTCAGTGCCAATGTTGTTGTCATCAATACAACCATGCAGTCCTCAATGGAGGAAATCAAACAAGACCTCACCACCCAGCTTGAATCATTCTTTTTGGCACTCTGCACCAAACTATATATCCCTACAGATAACCCTTCCTCTTCCTCACCTCCACATACTGAAGGTGACCATTCCTATCATTCCCATAACTTTCAGAACCATCACTTTCAACATGACCTACGCCTTCCGCGGGTGGATGTGACCAAATTTGATGGCTCGGACCCCACTGGTTGGGTAACCCAAATGGAACATTATTTCTCTTTATACAGTATTACAGATGACTTGGCCAAATTCTAGTATGGTGTTCTCCATCTAGATCAAGAACGTTGGCAATGGTGGCAATGGAGAAAAACTTCTCGTCAAGGATATATTTCTTGGACACACTTTGTGTCAAAGATTTATGAACGCTTTGACACTGACACCAACCATTTGGGCCGTTTGAAAAAGTTGAAACAATTAGGAATAGTGGAAGACTTTATAGTTTCCTTTGAGCGGCTGGATTTTAGAACAGAGGACATTGTGTTGGATGTAGACTGGCTAAGGACTTTGGGTCCCATTCTCATGGATTTTAAAGACTTAACCATGCAATTAGACCAGGAGGGCCACCAATATAAGTTCCAAGGAATCATCGTCGGTTCACCTAAGATAATTAGTTCCCATCGCATGGAAAAGATGCTCAAAAAAGGTCATTCTAGTGTTATCGCCCAACTCCATGCCATACAAGCAACAGAGACACCCTCGGTCCCATAAGACCTCCAAGCCATCCTTTCTAAACATCAATTGGTCTTTTCCACTCCCCAAGGACTCCCTCCTTCCCTTGTTGTTCATGATCATTCCATTCCCCTTGTACCCAAAATCCTTCCTCCCAATATCCACCTGTATCGTCACCCCTTTTCCCAAAAAAATGAAATTGAGAAAATGGTCCATGAACTCCTTAATGCAAACATTATCCTCCCTAGTATGAGGCCCTACTCTTCTCATGTGGTCATGGTCCTGAAGAAAGAAGGTTCTTGGAAAATGTGTCCTGACTTTCGTGCCCTCAACAAACTTACCATCAAAGAGAAATTCCCCATTCCTGTCATTGATGACCTCCTGGATGAATTGAGTGGTGCCCAATTCTTCACTAAACTTGATCTTCATTCGGGATACCACCAGATACATATGAAAGAGGTAGACATTCCCAAGACTGCCTTTCGAACTCATGAGAGCCACTATGAGTTTTTGGTCATGCCCTTTGGCTTGTGTAATGCCCCCTCCACCTTCCAAAGCCTCATGAATCATGTCTTACATCCTTTTCTCTTCCATTTTGTCTTAGTTTTCTTTGATGATATCCTCATCTATAGAAAAACCTGGACAGACCATCTTGCTCATGTCGATCGAGTTCTCGATCTACTCTCTCAGCACCAACTTTTCCTGAAACAGTCTAAATGTGATTTTGGCGCCTCAAAAGTAGAATACTTGGGTCATATGGTTGGAAAAGATGGAGTCAGGGTGGATCCTACAAAGATTGAAGCTATGCAAGATTGGCCTCACCCAAAGACTCTTAAGAGCTTGCGTGGATTTATGGGATTAACAGGGTATTATCGCAAGTTTGTTAAGAATTATGGGAAGATTGCATCACCTCTCACTGCTCTCCTAAAAAATAACTCTTTCACATGGACTCCAACCACTTCTCAAGCTTTTCAAACCTTGAATATGGCCATGTGCACCACTCCAATCCTTGCCCTTCCTAATTTCAAAAAGACCTTTGTGTTGCAATGTGATGCCTCAGGGAAAGGAATTGGTGTTGTCCTGATGCAAGAGGGTCGACCTTTGGCCTTTACCAGCAAGCAACTATCTGAAATAAATCTGGGAAAATCCATATATGAAAAGGAAATGTTTGCTATTCTTCATGTCGTTGATCTATGGCGCCCTTATCTATTGGTGCAACATTTCCAAATTAAGACAGACCATCAAAGCCTCAAGTATTTTCTAGAACAACACATTTCCTCCCCAGAACAACAAAAATCGGTGACTAAACTCTTTGGATATGATTATGAGATCATTTACAAGAAAGGCAAAGAAAATGTGGTTGCGGATGCACTTTCCCGAAAATATGAAGATGAAGGATCCATTTTTTCTCTTTCATTCATTATACCAGATTGGCTCCAAGCCATTCGCCAGGAATGGCTCCAAGATCCCGAAAGTTTGCAGTTGATCCAACAATTGCAGTCCAATGCTCCATCTTCCCTAGGTTACTCTTGGTTCCATGATGAACTTCGATACAAAGGTTGTTTGTATTTAAGTAAACAATCCAAGCTTAAATCCACGGTACTTTCTGAGCTTCATGCTACACCCACAGCAGGGCACTCTGGGTTCACCAAAACCTATGACAGGGTCAAACATTCCTTTTTCTGGGATGGTATGAAATAGGACATTCGTAATTTTGTGTGTCAATGCAACAAGGGAGAAATAGTCAAATATTCGGGCACACTACAACCGCTCCCAATTCCACCTACTATTTGGAAGGATATCTCTGTGGATTTTATTACCGGCTTACCCAAATTGGGAAATAAATCCATCATCATGGTGGTTGTTGATCACCTTTCCAAGTATGATCATTTCTATGCCCTTCAACACCCATTTACATCATCCATGGTGGCTCAAATTTTCATGGATCAAGTCTTCAAACTTCATGGCATGTCGCACTCTATTTTTTCTAATTGCGACCCAACTTTCACAAGCAATTTTTTGCAAGAGTTTTTCAAGATACAAGGCACCGAATTGCATCTCATCACAACTTATCATCCCCAGACTGATGGCCAAATAGAAGTTGTCAACAAGTGTTTGGAAACATATTTGAGGTGTTTTTCCTCGCGAAAGAAAAATCAGTGGGCTCAATGGTTACCCCTAGTTGAATGGTGGTACAACACTTCATACCATACAGCTACACGCATGACTCCTTTTGTAGCGGTATATGGACAGAAGCCACCTTCAGTTCTCTCATACTTACCAGGTGCCTCGAAGGTCCAGGCAATTGAACTAACACTTACATCTCGAGAGGCTATTCTTCGTACCCTCAAAGTGAATTTGGTCATGGCACAGAATCACATGAAGCAACAAGCAGATCAGGGTCACTCTGAACATCAATTTGTAGAAGGAGATTAGGTGTTTCTTCGACTGAAATCTTACAAGCAAACTTCCCTCAAGGCCGAGCATTGTCAGAAGCTAGCACCCAAATTTTATGTTCCTTATATCATTCTCAAGCGTGTGGGACAAGTAGCCTATCAGTTAGCTTTTCCTAGCCATGAAAATCTACATTCTATTTTTCATGTTTCATGCTTAAAGAAGGTGATTGGAGCTAAGTGCCAAATTCAAACCAACCTTCCAGAGTTAGCTGAAGAAGGATCCATTTGGCTATAGCCAGAAGCCATTTTGGATCAGCGTGAGTGTCACCTACATCAGAGAACCATAAAGGAAGTATTAGTCCAGTGGAAATATACAAGTCCAACAGAGGCCACTTTGGAACCAGATACCATTCTGCGGCAATTTCCTCATCTCAAGCCTTGAGGACAAGGTTGTTTTTAAGGGGGCATAAATGTTAGGGTCCTGACCTGGACATAGGTATAAAAATATATTCAGATGTAATAAAGGTCAATATTAATAAGGCCTTTAAATAAAATAGAATAAGGAGGATGTAAGAAGACCTAATAGAAGCTTCTGATTCTAGAAGGTTCTTCCTCTAGATGCTTCTTTTTAGTATAAATAGGAGTCGAGGGTATGAGAACCCTAGCTTGGATATTATTGTAATAGAGTTCTTCTCAATTGGAGGTTTCCCCCTCGAAGAGGCCTATGAACATTTCTTTCAGATTCAAAGTGTTATTTCTGTTATTATTCTCATATCGTTTTAGTGTTATTGTGGTGAATGTTATGGTTATATTGTTGTTATTTTTCCATTACTAGCATTTTATTTCTTTTATGCATACATTTTATATTTGGTATATTACAAAACAGACCGATCATACTAACACTTGAATTTATGTTTTTGAGCCTCGTTAGCCAAGGCTGCATCCCGACGCTACTCATCCAGCTGCTTAAGATATAATAAATGCTCTTCAAGTAGTAAAGTGTCTGGCAATAACTATACTGCCAACTTTAGAGAGGGGATCTAGCACTCTATAGGAAAGACTGCTTCCAGCCTGTAAATGATTTGAAAATGTGAGAAACTGGTTGCAGTCTTAACAGACGTTTGGTAGGCCCATAATGTCAAATACAACATTAAATGCCAATTTGACCTAGTCAAATTGATCGTTCACTGTAAAATTGTCTTTAAGGGTTTTATTCATAGCTTCCACCTGACCATTCGCTTGTGGGTAGTAAGGTGATGAATTTTCTTGCCTCAACCCAAGATTTGATGTTAACTCGAACATCATTTTGTTTTGAAAGTGACTGCCATGGTCAGTGAAAATCTCTCTCGGGATGCCAAACCTTGTTATTATCTGGTTAAACAAAAAGAGGGTTGTGGTCTCGCCATTCTCTTTAAACATTGGCATAGATTTGACCCACTTCATGAAGTAGTCTACTTCTATGATGATATAACAGTGCCCCCTTGTGGAAGGGGGGTTGCATGTAGCGTAATCAATCCCCCACTTGGTGAAGGAACCAACTTTGATGACGGGAAACATGGGAGTGGGGTGTGCACTCATCTTCCGAGAGAATATCTGACACGGGTGTCACTTCTTGACCGATTCAACACAATATTTGATTAATGTCTGCCAAAAGTAACTGGCTCGTAGAATCTTTTGGGTTGTTTCCAACCCAGACAAATGACCACCACATGCTCTAGTGTGGCAATCGTTAAGCACAATTTCCACTTCTTCATGGGTGAGACACCGGTGAAGGATGCAATCTACACCTTGACGATACAGAGTGTCCTCGAGTACGAGATAGTTTTTGGCATGATAGCATATACGGTGATGCTCATCACGAGAAGCAGAGGTAGGGAACTTCAAAGTCTAGAGATAGACTAGTATATCTTTGTACCATAGGTCTGAAGACGTGATGAGAAACATGTCTCCTTTGATAGGCGACTCTTCGGGTATAACATCACCTGATTCGACTGGAAGTTCTAAAATGAGTTCCGCAAATACCAACGACTTTTTGGATTTTTACAAAACAAAATCCAAGTCGAATTCCTCTAGGATAAATATCCATGTATTGATCTCTCCGCCAATTACACGTCATGTCAACACGTATTGAAATCGATTCACAACAGCAATGACGGTGGTCTTGTGAAACAAGTTGTAGTGACGAAACCATTGGACAACATGAACTGCTACCAACGCAAGTTTTTCAATATGGGAATAATTGAGTTCCGATCCAACCAAACCTCGGCTAAGGTACTAAATCACATATTCTGAGAGAAAATCATCCTCCTGAACCAAGACCATATTGATGGTCAACTCCACAGTGGCCAAGTACAATAAGAAATATTTATTATAATTGGGTGGCCGAAGCAAAGGGGCAGATGTGAGGGTGCATTTCAACGCTTCAAAAGAGCGTTGAGCGGCTTCATCCCAATGGAAAGGAACGTCCTTATTTAGTAAACGCATAAAACCCTTTTTGATCTCGGCATAGTTCATGATGAAACGCTGTAAAACGTTCTCTTTTCCCTGTAGACTTTGAAGGTGAGGGATTATGTACAGGGGAGGAAACTGAACTATGTTAATGTTTAAGCCATTATTATAATTCTTTGCATTTCAATAGATAACAAAAACATAAGACAAGATCACTGAGAAATACAAAATCACAAGAGACACAACATTTATCCTGGGAAACCCTCTAGGGGAAGAAACCCCAACAAAACTTCCTTATTATAGATAGCCAATACAATGCCAAGAGATAACTCAAACAAGTATAGAATGTCCTCTCCCAAAGATGCACCTATCTCTCTCTCTCTCTCTCTCTCTCTCTCTCTCTCTCTCTCTCTCTCTCTCTCTTCTCCAACTGCAGCTCTGAAACTTGTCTCTCAATGAACAAGTGAGTGTGTGTCTAACTGAGTTGCTAGCCTCCTTATTTATACAAGACTGGCACATGTGGGAGTGTCATTTCACTGGCAGGGCCGACTTCTTATCCTAGGTGGTTATAACCACCTTTATTATATTTTGGGGCCTCTTTGATATATTATGGGGCTGACTTCTCTTTCTACCTATTACAATTACATTATGACCAATCCACAAAAGGGGATTTGGTCCTTTTACAATAGCCGACAAGATCAATCCACAATGGGTATCCCACTGTGATTAATCATGTCACATGCCACTCTACCACACCTACCACTCTACCTTGTGGCATTCCACCATGGAAATCCATGTCATATAAACCACTTCAAATGACACGTGGCTCCACATCATCTCTAATTTCATCGTACAAAAATTTTGATTTTTTCCAAATTTTTCATTTTTCATTTTTTTTTTAAATGCCCAAATTCATAATTCTTTCCCTGGGCCATCATTGAAGATTTGTAATTAGCTTCTTGATTAGTGCCTAAATTGACATACTTTCTATTAATGTTTATGACAAGAGACACAACATTTATCCTGGGAAACCCTCTAGGGGAAGAAAACCCAGCAAAAACTTCCTTATCATAAATAGCTTATACAGTGTTCAAGAGATAACTCAAACCAATACAGAAAGTCCCCTTCTTCTCCTCTCTCCAACTTGTAATTGTAGCTTGCCTCATAAGAGAATGAGCAAGTGAAGTGTGTGTAAGAAGTGAGGCGCTAGCCTCTTATTTATATCAATCTGGCACATGTGAAGAGTCACCATCTGGCAGGGCTGACCTCTCACACTGGGTGGGTAAACCCACCTTTAATTAATTTTGGCCCTTCCATTATAACTGTTGGGGCCAACTTCTTATTCTACACTTTGTAATTGTCTGATGACCAATCCGCAAAAGGGGATTTGGTCCTTATACAATTACCGACATGATTAATCCTCAATGGGGATTAATCCAATAACAATAATAATAATAATGACATGATTAATCCTCAATGGGGATCTAATCCAATAACAAAATAATAATAAGAATGCTCTTCGCAGTTACATTATTTTAACACTCCCCCTTAACAAGAAGGGTATTCTTCATCAGCATCAGGTGAGAGAGGTCTGCATCATTAGTGGCATCTAGAGGACAGTATTGTCAATATCATCTTGAACAATTGTCTAGCACATTTGCGAGTCATCGGAAGTTTTCTTCATTAGCAGCATCATCATTCTCAAAAGAATGCTATCATCATCTGCATCAAACATGTATCAGTAAAAATGATACCTCATCACAGTACTACACTAGCTCAATGTCACAGTGGTTAAGTTGGTATCTCAGTGTCAGTCACATCTTTCTTTATGTCTAACAACTAGGTCAGAAGCAAGTAATATCATCATCTCGCTTTACGTCTAACAACTAGGTCAGAAGCGAGGAATCACAACGTCATGATTTATGTCTAACAAATAGGTCAGAAGCATGACTCATCTTTCTTTATGTCTAAAAACTAGGTCAAAAGCAAGGAACACATCAACATCTCTCTTTACGTCTAACAACAAGGTCAGAAGCGAGGAATCATCGGCGTTATGCTTTACGTCTAACAACTAGGTCAGAAGCATAACTCATCTTGCTTTACATCTAACAACAAGGTCAAAAGCAAGGAACACACGGCGTCATGCTTTACTTCTAACAACAAGGTCAGAAGCATGATTCATCTTGCTTTACGTCTAACAACTAGGTCAGAATCAAGGAATCAACGATGTTATGCTTTACATCTAACAACTAGGTCAAAAGAATAACTCATCTTGCTTTACGTCTCACAATGAGGTCAGAAGCAAGGATCACACAACGACATGCTTTACGTCTAACAGCGAGGTCAGAAGCATGACTCATCTTGCTTTACGTCTAACAGTGAGGTCAGAAGCAAGGAATACATCTACTCCCCTTTTCAGGGAAGGTCCTTTCGGACAATACCAAGCTTATCTCGAAAGTATTCAAACTTTACACGAGATAGAGGCTTAGTCATCACATCAGCAACCTGTTCATCTGTGCTAATGTACTGGAGATTCAAGGCTCCTCTCTATACCATGTCACGAATGAAATGATCTATGTGCTTCGACCTGTCATGGAACACAGGATTCTCTGTCATTTTAATACAGCTTTGATTATCACATAGAATCGCGGTTGCTCTCATCTCCAAATCAAATAGGGTTGTCAGCAACTTTCGAAGCCATATAGCTTCGCAGATAGAAGAACATGCGGAAATGTACTCTGCTTCCATTGTGCTGAGAAAAATACTGGATTGCTTCCTACTCTGCCACGAGATCATAGCTGATCCCAAACTGAAACAGCATCCGGAAGTGCTTTTTCTGTCAGCAACGCTTCCTGCCCAATCTGCATCAATATATCCACTCAGAGTGAATTCATGATCTCCATCATAGCTGAGAATATAATCCATTGTACCTTTAAGGTACCTCATCACATGTTTTGCAACCACTAAATGAACACGTATGGGCTCCACCAGAAACGGACTCAAGGTGTTCACTGCAAAACAGATGTTTGGTCTGGTGTTCATCAGGTACATCAGCGATCCAATAATTTTTCTGTACAGAGTGGCATCTATCAAATCTGACGAAGTATCGACCAACAGCTTCAGCTTTTCTTCCATGGGTGTATTCATGGCCTTGCATTCGAGCATGTTGAATATTTTCAATATTTCGACCGTGTACTTCCCCTGGTTAAGGAAGATTATTTTGGGACTCTCCCATACCTCAAGACCTAATAAGTAATGCATTAGGCCAAGGTCTTTCATTTCAAATTCAGCGGCAAGTCTCTTTTTACATTCGGCGATGAGATTTTCTTCTCCAGTTAAGAATAATTCATCCACATACAGTAATAGTATTACTGGTTCATTTTCCATGATCTTGAAGTAGAGATTTGAATCCGCTTTACTCTTGGTAAAGCCCAAGCTCGTCAAGAAACTGTATATACGGCCATACCAAGCTCTGGGAGCTTGCTTTAATCCGTATAAGGCTTTCTTCAATCGACAAACATGAGATTTCATGTCTTCAACCTCAAATCCTTGGGGTTGCTCTATATACACTTCCTCTTCAATGACACCATTCAGAAAAGTTGTCTTCACATCCATATGGTGCAGCTTCCATTTCATCTTGGTAGCAAGAGCTATAATGGTTCTGATTGAAGTGTATCTGGCCACAGGAGCGAATGTCTCTTCATAGTCAATTGCTTCCTTTTGGGAAAATCCACGAGCGACAAATATTTCTTTATATTTCTTGATACTTCCATCAGTAGCATGTTTTATCTTGAAGAGCCATTTTGATGATACCACATCCTTACCTTTTGGTCTAGGGACAATTTCCCATACATCATTCTTCATTATGGATTGGTATTCCTCTATCATGGCATCTGCCCATTCCTTCTTCTGGATGGCCTCTTCAAAACATGTGGGTTCTTCATCAAGTAGATTTCACATCAAAGCCATGTAACTGGAGAATGGATTTGGTCTCTTCACCTGTCTTGTGGTTCCTTCTGGAACACCATACTTCTCTCCATCTTGAATAATCTCTCTTGCCCAAGCAGGATTTCTTTTATGGGAGAAGGTTATTTGAGGAGGTTCTTGAACTTCTGTGATATCATGATCTTCAGGAGTCTCCTCATCGGGGGAAGCTATGACTTCCCTTACAGGTTCTGCAGCTCTGGGAACTTCCCTCACGGATTCTGTCATCCTGGTATTTACAGGTTCCTTGTCACATACCTCTTCAAGTTGGCATCTTCTTGATTTCTTAAGTGAAGCTTCTTCATCAAAGGTCATGTCCCTGCTGATCTCAATATGGCGGTGACTAGGTATGTAGATTCTAAAGGCCTTGGATACCTCACAGTATCCACAAATATTCATTTCTTTCCGGAGGGATCCATCTTGTCTCTTTCGGTATATGAATAAACACTAGACAGCCAAATATTTTGAGATGGCTTACCTCTGGCTTCTTTCCGGTGAACATCTCTTCTGGTGTCTTCAACCCAAGTGCACTATGGGGCAATCGGTTCTGCACATAAACAGTTGTCATTGTTGCTTTTTCCCATAAGCACATAGGAAGATATTGATCTTCACATCTTCCAGCATGGTTTTGTTCTTCCGTTCAGCTACACCGTTTTGTTGGAGATCTTGATCCCAACATCTTCGCAGATATTCATGAATTCTTTTGAGGTATATTTTCCTCCATTATCTGACCTGAGTATCTTAATCTTCCTTATAGAAGGGTTCTCTTATCAAGGCTTTGAATTCCTTTATATTGTTGAATACTTCAAATATCTCCAGGTCTTTTACGAGAATAATCATTAATGGATGATACATAGTATACATACCCATTATTGGAGGATGATGGCATTGGGCCACATACATCTGAATGAATGAGTTCTAGGACTCCTTCTGCCT
>ML810343.1:146910-157134 GCA_009831015.1 Picea engelmannii
AATTCCCACATTTAATTATCAACCGGGGCTCGTAAGCTTCGAGGTGAAAGCACAGGAAACACAAGATCAAAGCCTAGTCTAGCCTAATCTAAAGCTGACAAAACAATCTTCAAACCCACACTACAACAAATTAACACTAAGGATTCACCACTGGGATGTAGGAATAACTTAGTGCTATAAAGTTTTAAATCACAGTCTTTCATGCACTCTGGGTGATGTTCATGTGATTAATTGTGAGTAGCTTACTTAAGTTTTTTGTCTTTCAATGATTATTTCCTATAGCGGATCCACACTTAAATGAAATAAAAGAAACAAGCAAACGGAAATGAAATTCACGATCGAAACGAACACCTTAGGAAGAATTCCAATGAGGGAAGACCATATCTCACAAGTTAGACCTCTAATATGTCTATTGGTGTTTGAAGCTACGAACTTGCAATAAGAAGCCAAGCAAAATGAAATACTAAAAAAAAACTACGCAATCAACAATTTATTGTAAAGACCTATCCTAAAATGGGAGGATTAAATTCTATCCTACAAAATGATAACAAAAGAATTCATCAATAACAAAAAAAAAAGAGGAGATTAGTGCGAAAATAAGTGTAGACTAGTACAAAGCAATGCAAAAACAAAATTGACTAAGAAAAGAAGTAATTCTTAAAGCAATCCAAACTTAAACTTTAGAAATATCAAGCAAATGTAAAATCACACATCCTAAACTCAAGATCTCTCCTCAACTAAATACATCAAACATAATGAATAAGTTTGGCAAAGAATGAGCTAAAATGCAGAAATACAAAAACAAATGAAATGCTTATGCAATGAGATGCAAGTGTCAATTCTATATTAAAGAGAATTGGATGTAAAACAGTTTAAAAATGAACATTCTTTGGCAGTCAAATCTTCAATATAAAAGTTAACAAAGAATGTTTAAAAGGAATGATGTATGCATAGAGCATGAGTGATTGAATGTAAATAAAGAAAGTGAAATGGAACCTTGTGTTGATAGTCATTTGGATTGTAAGACTTAGGCATATTCAACCACACGAGGAGTGAAGGAGTAGTGAAAGGAAATGGATGAGTCCTCTATGCAATGAAATGTTATGTGACAATGTATCAATTATGAGTGCAGAAAATGAAGGAAGAATGTGCACACTGTCTTTTTTTTTCCTCTTAAATAATACATGCAAAATTAATTCTGTGTTTTTGTGTGTTTTTCTTTTAAAGAATTAATTTGAATACTCAATTGAATACTAATGCTCTGTTGAACAGATTTTGACACAGTTAAAAAGATGCAATGAGGGTTTTGGAACGAGGTTTGAAAGAGACACTTTGATAAGTAAAGTGAGGCAAACAAGAGAGTGATTAATGGAAATGAATGGGTGATTGAAATAGGTGTAATAGTGGATAAGAGGGATGAAATTAAAGCAATTCGTGGGGCATAATTTCACTGATCAAATGAGCATTAAATACAGAGACATAGCATTACAGAAAACATGTGGATTGAAAGCATATAAAAAGGAATGCAATCTAAATTGAATGTAGGATGATGATGCCTTCAGTGGAAGAGTATTAATTGGAGTTGTCTAATGAAAACCAATTGCAAAATAAAACCAAATTGCATAATAGAAACACACACTATATGAAATTAAATCAATCAAATTCATAAACTAATTAATAGAATAAATAACAACAGGGACATACCCAGATCGATGGGCCCTACCCGACCTAGGCATGCTCCTGAAAGACTAGTTCAGATCTAAAGGATATAGAATGTCTTCAACAACCAATAATTTTCATTTTATAAAAATATCAGCACCTTGATTACAAAGCAATAGCTCCACACTTTCTCATATAATATCAAAACCTCTTACTTACAAAAACTTCATGAAAATAATTGGCTTCTTCTCATAGCCCTATGAGGCTTACTTATACATGAATAATCATTGAGGAGTGGATGGGACCGAATCCCAATGCTCAGATTTCAAATATTACATTTTTAGATAAAATCCTCAAAAATCTGGGTTTTATTGCAATTTGGGTAGATTCAAGTTAGTCCCCCACCCATATCTTCCAAACCTATTCTAATTTTGAAAAAAATCCCGCGATTTACTCAATTTGTCATATTCTAGACAAAACCCATTTCGTATAATTTCTAGATCTGATGCCATCTGCATGGAAATCAAGGCGCAAGTTGGTAGTTTGAGTTTTTCAATAATTTTAGCAAAATCATTCCCCCTGAGTTGGAGGTCCACACGTGTGATATGGGTGAATTATGTCTCACATGTCCACATGAAAACATCATTCTGGACAAAACCCATGTACCTGGTTTTCCTCTAGAAGCTTTCCAAAATTTCAAATTATTTCTAGTACTGGATTAGCACAATTAGTACCGGATTAGAACAGTTGGTACCGGATTAGAACAATTAGTACTAGAATCTTGTAGCCAGGGTTTTAGTACCAAATGAACACAATCATGACTATGGGTACTGGACCAACATAATGGTAGTACTAGATGGAGCTAGTATCGGAATAAGCGCAATCCGGTACCAGATGAAGTTGGTACTGGAAGAGGCAGAGAGTTGGTACCGGATGAACACAAAGGTAGTATTGGATCACTACATAGTATTGGATGACATGGAGTGTGGGTACCGAATGAATTTCCAGGCACCGGTTGACTGTAGAACCTTCTAGTACTGGATGACTTGGAGTATCGGATAACCTGCAATGCGGGTACCGGAACAGGAATAATATAGGTACCGGAACATGGATAGTGCACATACCGGAACCTGAACAGTACAAAACATGTTGCTTGGACATAGAAACATATGATTAAACCATCATCGACAAAACTATTGTATAATCATCCTTTTAATCACTAAAAATATGGAAAATTGTGTATTAACCACATAGGATGAATAATAAGAGATAATGGAGATTTATGGTGTAATTAGGGATATATTAGTGACAAAATGCGGGGAGAAGGTGTAATGATAAGTGTATTTGTATGGCAGAAAATATGAAAAAACTGGAGCTCAACAATTATTATACTTGAGCAAGTCAGCAGGAGATCATAACATATTTTTTCTTTCTCAAGAGTGATTTCCTCTCTGCTAGTGTGATTTAAATTCCTCAAGTATAATTTAATTTCCGCAAGTGTGATTTACTTTCTACAAGCAAGATTTAATTTCAGCAACTGTGAATTACTTTCCGCAAGTGTGACTTTCCTTTCCTTTTAGTGTGATATTTACTTTTCTGCAAATCAGGAAATAGTATAGTTTGGTGACTTAATTATCTTAAACCCATGTTTGTGACATTAAAATTACTACAAATCTTCAACGAAAACAACACTACACTTGCATATACGGTGCATGACAGTTCGTAAGTAAGATACGACCTCATATTTATAATTAAATGTACAACTCTTCAGTTTCTCCCTAAGTTAATTAGAAAGTAATTGGAAAGTCCGTCATTTTGACATCATTGTCAGGGAACTATCAAAAGAAGTTTCTAAGTAGTTGTGTGGATTTTCATTTCAAGCTCTGTGATTTCTTTTCAACAATTCGTACGATGTTTTTATAACCTTTTCTATGAGCATAGTTGGAGATCGGAAAGGTATATTTGTTAGTTCTTCCAAAAACTTTTGAAAGGTTAATTGTGCAAGTAAATCACAAAGAGGGAAAGGAGATCAATCACCCAAATTATTTATCACCTACAAATTTTTTTCTTTCTAAAAATAAGCTCGAAGCATCTCCTCAGGAATCAAATATTATACAAGGGTCTTTGTACACAGAGGTTCCACTTTTAGAAGATCATATCAGTGAATAATATCACTCTAGAAAGTTCCTTTTTCCTAAGGTACCTTTAGAAACAAAGGGAGGCCCTTGAAAATAAATGTCACACAAGATTTTCAAAGAGGAACCCTCCACTTTTGGATTTCCAATAAAAGAAATAGATGAGGAGACCAAGATGAAGAATATCCCTCATTCAGCCTTGCCAAAATTTCATGGGTTATCTAAAGAAGATCCTAATTTACCTTCCTCTTCGAGTTTGACGTACTTTGCAGAAGCTATGAATATAATATTTTGGATATAAAATAGTATGCAGAACAGAAATAATTAGCTAGAAATGGTAGATAAACAATGATGTAACTAGAACAACACCACAATAATACCAAAATAATACCAGAGTAACACCAGAAATAGCACTTTGATTACTGAGAGAAATTTTCACTTGCCTCTTCGAGGGGGAAACCTCCAGCAAAGAAGAGCTCTATTACAATAGCATCCCAGAAAAAACTTCTCATACCCTCTATTCCTATTTATACTAAATCTATCTATCCAAAAGAACAATCTAGAGGAATATCCTTCTAGAAGCAGAAGCTTCTATTAGGTTTTCTTACATTTGACTTATTCCTCCTTATTTATAGGCCTTATTACTATTGACCTTTATTACATGAAAATATATTATTATACCCACTTGAGGGGTTAGGTCCCTAACATGCCCTCCCCCTTAGAATCATCCTTCTCCTCAAGGCTTGATATGAGGAAATTGTTGCAAAATGTTAGCAGGCTCCCAGGTGGCATCTACTAGAGTTGTATATTTCCACTAAACTAACACTTCCTTGATGGTACGTAGATGAAGATGATGCTCTCATTGGTCCAAAACTTCTTGTGGTTGTAACTAGATGGATCCTTATTCATCCAACTAGGGAATGTTGGTTTGCGTTAGGAACTTAGTGCCAGTCACCTTCTTTAAGCAAGAGACATGAAAAACAAGATGGAGCTTAGAACGATTGGGTAAATCTAACTGATAGGCCACCTGCCCAACGCGCTTGAGAACTGTATAAGGACCATAAAATTTGGGTGTCAGTTTCTGACAATGTTCATCCTTGAGTGAAGTTTGCTTATAAGGTTGTTTCCAAAGAAATACCTGGTCTCCTTCAGCAAATTTTCGTTCTAAGCGACCTTGATCAGCTTGTTTCTTCATGTGATTCTGAGCCATGAGCAAATTCTCTTTGAGGATATGGAGAATAGCCTCGCGAACTGTAAGTGTTTGGTCAACCGCCTGGACCTTCAATACACCTGGCATGTAGGAAAGAACTAAAGGTGGATTTTGGCCATATATTGCTTCAAAAGGAGTCATGTGAGTAGTTGTATGGTAACAAGTGTTGTACCACCATTCATCTAATGGTAACCATTGAGCTCGTTGATTTTTCCTTTCAGAGGCAAAACACCTCAAATAAGTTTGACCATCAGTCTGGGGATGATAGGCGATGATGAGATGCAATTGGGTGCCCTGGATTCTGAATAGTTCTTTCCAAAAATTGCTGGTGAAAGTTGGATCTCAATCAAAAACAATAGAATGAGGCATGCCATGAAGCTTGAAGATATGATCCATGAAAAATTGAGCCACAGTTGATGTGGTAAATGGGTGTTGAAGAGCACAGAAATGAGCATACTTGGAAAGACGATCCACAACCACCATGATGACAGACTTATTTCTAGATTTAAGTAATCCCACAATAAAATCCATAGAGATGTCCCTCCAAATAGTGGGTGGAATTGGAAGTGGTTGGAGTGTGCCAGGAGGTTTGATTGTTTTGCCTTTGTTGCATTGAAAAACATCATATTCTGCTACAAAAGTGTGAACATCCTTTTTCATACCATCCCAGAGAAAAGAACATTTGACTCGGTCATAGGTTTTGGTAAACCCTGAATGCCCAGTTGTGGGAGTAGCATGAATCTCAGAAAGCATCGTGAATTCAAGTTGTGATTGTTTACTTAAATACAAATGACCTTTGTAGCAAAGTTCATCGTTGTGCCAAGAGTACCCTAGGAAAATTGGAGAGTTGGCTTTCAATTTTTGGATCATATGCGATATTTTAGGATCATGTAGCCAGTCTTGGTGCACAACTTGGAGCCAATCTGGTGCAATGAAGGAGAGGGTAAAAAGGGACCCTTCGTCTTCATATTTTCGAGAAAGAGCTTCACCAACCACATTTTATTTTCCTTTCTTGTAAATGATCTCATAATCATAACCAAAGAGCTTAGTTACCCATTTTTGTTTCTCTGGGGAGGAAGGTCGTTGCTCCAGAAAATACTTGAGGCTTTGATGATCTGTCTTAATTTGGAAGTGTTTCCCCAGGAGATAAGGGCGCCAGATATCCATTGCATGCATAATCGCCAACATTTCCTTTTCATAGATTGATTGGCCCAAATGGCGTTCGAACAATTGTTTTCTAGAAAAGGCCAAAGGTCTTCCTTCTTGCATAAGGACAGCTCAAATTCCTCTTCATGAGGCATCACATTCGAGGAAAAAGGTTTTTGTGAAATCGGGAAGGGCCAAGACCAAAGTAGCACACATAGTTGCCTTCAAAGCTTGAAAATCATGATCCACTATGAGAGTCCAAGTGAAATAATTATTTTTAAGGAGAGCAGTGAGAGGGGTCACAATCTTCCCATAATTTTGAACAAACTTGCGATAATAGTCGGTTAAACCCAAAAAACCATGCAATCTTTTGATAGACTTGGGGCGAGTCCAATCCTGCATTGCTTCAATCTTTATAGGATCCACCTAGACACCAGACTTTCCAACAATATGACCCAATTACTCTACTTCTGAGGATCCAAAGGCACATTTAGAGCGTTTGAGGAAATTTTGGTGTTGCGAGAATAGATGGAGAATTTGATCCACATGGGAAAGATGAGATTGCCAAGTTTTACTATAGATGAGAATATCATCAAAGAAAACTAGGACAAAATGATAAAGAAAAGGAAGGAAGGCATTATTCATGAGGCTTTGGAAGGTGGAGGGGGCATTACACAGGCCAAAGGGCATGACCAAAAGATCATAGTGACCCTCGTGAGTTCGAAAGGCAGTCTTGGGTATGTCATCTTCTTGCGTACGTATCTGGTGGTAGCCAGAACGCAGATCAAGTTTCGTGAAGTATTGAGCACCACTCAGCTCATCCAAGAGCTCATCAATGATAGGAATGGGGAACTTGTCTGTGATGGTGAGCTTATTGAGGGAACAAAAGTCAGGACACATGTTCCAAGTACCTTCTTTCTTAAGTACCATGACCATAGGGGGAGACTAAGGGATGGTACTGGGGCGGATAACACCCACTTGGAGCAATTCCTGCACTATTTTCTCAATTTCATTGTTTTGGGCAAAGGGGTGACGATAAGGGTGAACATTGGGAGGAAGATTATCAAGAACAAGGGGAATGGAATGATCATGAACACCATGAGAAGGAGTAAGTCCTTGAGGGGTGGAAAAAAAAGATTGATGTTTGGAAAGGATAGCTTGGAGGTCAGGATGCACAAAGGGTGTCTCAACAGCTTTAATAGAATGGATTTGAGAAATGATACCTGAGTGGCCTTTCTTGAGGAGATTTTCCATATGATGGGAACTAATGATCTCAGGAGAACGAGTTGTGAGACCTTGGAATTTATACCTTTTTCCTTCTTGTTGGAATTGCATGGTTAATTCCTTAAAATCCATAAGAATGGGACCCAAAGTGTGTAACCATTCAACACCTAGCGCAATGTCACAACCTCCCATGTCAATGGAAAACATATGAGATTTCAGTTGGTAATGTCTAATTTGAAGACAAACATTTTCAAAAACACCCACCACATTTCATGTACCCACCATTAGCTATCATTATTTGAAAACTATTGATAGCATGAATATAGCAATTAGTTTCCTAGGCAATGTGACGGTGAATAAAATTGTGGGTGCTACCACTCTCAACAAGGATGATGACCTTCCTATGCTTAATGTAGCCAATGAGATTGAGCATTTTTGGGGCCGAGACACCAGTGAGGGAATGCAAGGAAATAAGTGGGTCAACTTCAGGTGGGTCATCAGGCTCCTAGGTGGCATCGGGAAGGGAGGGTTCCTCAACAAGGGGAACTATCACATCCTCTTCAGGAACATCTTCGGAAAGGGCCATAAATAGTTTTTGTTCCTTACACTTGTGCCCCGGGAAATATTTTTCATCACAATTATAGAAAAGACCCTTCATTTTGCATTCATCCATTTCATCCCTAATCAGTTTCTAGACCTTGAGGTGAGTGACAGAGGGGTTAGGATTAGTGGGTCGAGGGTGAGGAACAAAAGGGGTTTTTTTGTTATGGGAAAAAACAACTTGTTGGGACTCTTTAGCATGTTGAGTAGCTTCCAACAAAGTTGGAGGGCGGGCCATGAGAACCTAGGATTGGATTTTATCCTTGAGACCACTGATAAAGAATTCACAGGAGAACACATCTAATATGCCCTTTATTCGAAAGGTCAAATGCTCAAAAGAAGTGATGAAGTCTCCCACTGTGCCTAATTGTTTCAACTTGGTCAAAAAACCGAGATAGTGGGTATCAGTATCAAAGCAGACATAGAGCTCAACAAAAAACTTGGTCCAAACAATATACCCTTGACGTGAATTTTTTCTCCATTGCCACCATTTCCAATGTTCAGGATCTAGATAGAGGACAGCATAGCGAAGTTTGGCTAAATCGTCAATAATACCATGCAAAGAAAAATAATGCTCCATTTGAGTGACCCAACCTGTAGGATTGGAGCCATCAAATTTATTGACCTCTATGCAGGGAAGACAAGGTTCATGATGAAAGGAGTTGGAGTGAAAATGTGGAGACTAAGAGGAATCAAACACATCGGGTTGGTCTGATGAGGAAGGACCTATAGGGCAGTTCAATAATTGATGACAACAAACTAGAGGGAGGTCAATTGGGTTGTGAGGTTGGCTTCCATGTTTTTAAATTGGTGCTCTAATTTTTTAATGCATGAATGGGTAGAATCCATCTGAGATGTTAGATGTTCGATGGAGACATGGGCTTGATTGATGGAAGTTTGGAGTTCTTGGTTGTGAGTGGTGGCCATTTGGAGAGGGGAAGTGTGGGTAAGGAAACAAAATGGGTGGGTGGGACCACAAAGAAAAGGACTTAGAAGTGACAGGTACCACGACGATCAGTGCTTGAAGTGAAATATAATGGACTAGATGGAAAAATAGGGAAATTGGGAAGGGTTCGGCTCCACTGAAACAAAAAGGATTAAAAATGAAGGGTATCACTGTGATCACAGAGAAAAGGGGAATACAATGGAATGGGTCCCAAATAAGTGTGTCGGAGGGACCACTATACTCCTACGGCCTGAAGAATACTGCAGTGAAGAAATTCCCAAATGCTTAACAGGAAGAAATGTGTACTAATTTCGCAACCAAAATGCAAAAGACATTGTAGCACGGCAATATATCTTGTTGGTTCTATTTTTTTTTCCTTCTGAAGGGTTAGGGTATTAAAGGGTTTTCCCTATGCTATAGCTCTCTGATATACGTGCAGGGTCCAACAGTAGTACTCAACCCAATATCTCAGGGCACCAACTAAGGAGGCTAGACTGTACCCTTAGTCGTACTACTCGACTACCCAGGTACTAGAGAGTATCTTCCTGAGTGTTGTTCTCAGTGGAACTATAGCAGTCAGACAGATGATAGGTTTATATATAGAGGGCTTCAGGAGATCTAAGTCAATCTATATACAAGTTTTTTCTGATGCACAACCACTCGAAGGGGTACCAACAGGGGTTACAAGGGTGGCCAATAGATGTGTGCTTAAGTACCACTTGTATTTCCTACGTGTATGAATCCCCAACCGTGGGTTTATGCGCATAACGATAGATATTTGTATCTTAAAGACATCGGAATACGTCTCTACCCTGAAAAAAAATTAACCCACAATTTTTTGTCGAGGAATTTGCTCTGATACCACTTGTAATATTCCAGATATACCAATTCTCATATCTCCTTCTTGTACCCCTCTATCGTCTACGCTATCTGTTATCACTCCAGGAAACTACTTAGGGTTGTAAGCTAAGTATGCCTGGTAACTTAAGAATTGAACATTTTTCAGTAGGTGGATCAATGGGATACTAAGGTAGCACAATGAAGAGATGACTTATCCAAATAGCTTAATGAACCAGTGCTTTTAGAAACTGTAAATCAGATGCCAATAACAGAAAAGGTATGAAGAATATTGCTTAGACAACCAAATACATTGGAATGCAAGGTTTTAATAACCAATTACATAAATAATGCAGGGTCACACTAAACAATGAGAAGTTCCTCCATTCAAATCATGAGCATAAGCTGAACTAATTTAAACAGAGTACAGAGTAAAGATGAATGAAAAATCTGATTACAGTAGCAAA
>ML810344.1:0-72131 GCA_009831015.1 Picea engelmannii
AACGCTAAGTTCATTTCGGGGTTTCGCAAGTCAAGATTTTGCGATATATGAAGATAGGAGGTCTCGCACTTGAGTTCCCGGGAGCCGAAACTCCGAAGCCTATCCACTCTGCTCAGCTCATTTCGGGCTTTCACAAATCAGGATTTCACGATATGTGAAGATAGGAGGTCTCGCACTTGAGGTCACAGGAGCCAAAACTCCGAAGCCTATCCACTCTACTCAGCTCATTTCGAGGTTTCGCAAATCGGGATTTTGCGATATGCGAGGACAAGAGGTCTCACACTTGAGTTCCCAGGAGTTGAAACTTTGAATCCTATCCACTCTGCTCAGCTCATTTCGGGGTTTCGCAAATCGGTATTTCACGATATGAGAGGATAGGAGGTCTCGCACTTGAGTTCCTGGGAGCCGAAACTCTGAAGCCTATCCACTCTGCTCAACTCATTTTGGGGTTTCGCAAATCAGGATTTCGCGATATGCGAGGATAGGAGGTCTTGCACTTGAGTTCCCAGAAATTGAAACTCCAAAATGCCGAAACTTGAGAAACCATTCTCTCGGGTACAAGGCTTCCAAACTTAGACTACAAAATCCTTCAATGGGTTCTTGGGTAAATATCCCCAGGCTGGGTGACCTGATTAAAAGGCCTTCTTAAATTACCGAGCTATGAACTCTGTGACAGGGGTGAGGTAAGATCGCATGGTTTCTAAAACGGTAGTCCTTTAAAGGAACTCACGCCGGCTCTGGAAGGTGAGGGAACTTCCCGGGAGGAGGTGCCTTCGGGAAATCAAACCAGGGCATAGCGTGAGTCAAATACATGGGACAAATCTCAAGGGAATGGGCTCATAATCTGAACTTATTCATTCTCTACATAAACCGATTATGGTCATATATGTATGAGCATGCATCCATTATTTCTGGTCAAAACACCAGGCAAACACTGATATACAGAAATCATTTATGAGTGTACAAACATGAGCATCTGTCCATTATATTCAATTCAAGACACGAGATATAAACACTTATCAGAAAAACACCAGGTGTGACGCGACTGCTGAGAGGGGTGCTCGTTTCCACCCAACCATAGGCTCGGTGATTCCAATCATATTTACCACTAGCCACCCCCAAGCTGGACCACGATGCTTAGAGACTCAGTCTCCTACTTCCCGCTCATCAGAAGTCGAGGATGAAGGTTACTCTCCTTCTCCTCTGCTCATGACTCGCTATATTTTCCGAAGTTCTTCTAGTTCTCCTTCCACGATTCCTTTCACGCGCACTCCACTCTGTCCCCCCCCCCCCTCCACACTTCTTTCCTTGCCTTTTTTCCTGTGAGGTTGCGTGTGGCACGAATTTCCCTGTCTGATGGTCAGGTTTGAGATCTTCTATAGATGGTCGGTTCGCCCCCATCCCCTCATTTACTCTTGAGGAGCCTCCCCACCTACCATCCAGGCGGGTAATTCATTCAAGGTTCTAAGCGCGAGCTTTGGTTTCCAAGCATGTATAAACCAGTACGGTTTCGGTTCGGTGGAAGTTAACACAGCCATTCCCGGTCCCTTCCACCACCTCTCATCAGCCATCGTGGTCTCTTTCAGCACATCCCCCTCCTAGCAATCATGCGACACATATTCATGATATAATTTTCATTCATCGACCTTTTATACAAAGCTCTGTCAAATCAAACATTTACATCTTTGAGTTTGCCATAGTTTTTGGCCAATATAGTTATTTTTACAGACTGGGGGAAACGGGGTGTTACAGCGCACAAGATTTAATTTCTTGTTTGGATGCACAAGATTTAGTCTGAGTGAACCTATGGTCCATATCTCCATTTGTGCAATTAATCCTTGTCGGTAAACAGTTGTAGATATATGGTTTGTGTAGTGGCTTCTTATATAAGTGTTGATCCAAAACTTAATATGGATCCACTACCCACATTCTCATCAGTGTGATTAAAGAACCAGAGGATAATCATTAGCGTGGGAATGAAATGTTTATACAATAGAATTTTAGAAGTTCAACCTCCATATCAGATGGTTGATATGTTGTCGGGTTCATAATACATGGTAGTAGATTCCAATACCTAGTGGGAGCGACAAAGGTATATTGTTCATATTATCTACTTTAAAATCTGGTTCAAACAAAGAGAACAAAACTTGCGCGGAGTTAAATTCTAATACCTTGTTTTTGGTGTAAGTCTATGGTCATAACTATAGTCATATCCGTGAAAGAACTAAACGTTGGGCTTAAGTTCTGTGTGTTTCAATATAGCACTGAATCATATCCTTTGGTTATTTGGAACGAGTATTAGCCGAGAGTTAATATGGTACCTTGTTTAAAATTTGAAATTGGTTTTGGGTTTCAATCCAAGAGTTTTGAAATCCGAGCAAAAATAATAATAAATAAAAAATTATGGATTTTGAGGGCAGATTTGAAATATTTTATATAGTTTAATGTTTGTTAAAGAGAATTTGGTGATCCTTCTGCCTTGAGGTGAATATGGTCCTTTATGAGTCATCAGATAGATGTAGTGACCTAGAGTATTTTCTATACTTTGGAATTTTTCATCATTCCAACAATGCAAGGGTAAGTACAACAAACAAAGTCACACATGAATTTCTAAAGGAATATCATTCTATGGACAGAATTTTGAGGTCCATTTGTTTACGTACATACCTCGAGATCCCATGAAATAGGGATCACTTCTGAAAATGAGGTCTCAGTATGACTTTTTCTGAAACGGAAGAGGACATATGACCCTGGATTAGGGGCTTCTAATTTTTATCATTCCAATGAGCCATAACACGAGGGGATGGCCAAATCCTTGTGAACTAACTAATCAATCCATTTTCAAAAATACGCAAAGAAAAATTCCTTGATGTTGAGGGGTGAATAGGAACCTTTGGTATCTCCTCGATTTTTTTAACAAAATGGGAAGTCGGGGATTTGAGAGACTTACTGAGAGAAGAGACTAATAATTGGAATGCAACAATATCTAGAGGCATTGACAAGGGAGGAGGGGGAAGTTCCCTTGATTTCTTCTTCAATATTTGATAGATCTTTGTACCTATTTTTATTGCTTTCTGCTTCATGACCTCCCACAAATGTCGAAGCAGGAGAGGTGGAAGAATTGGAAATCACAGTGGGTATTACCTCAGGGGATTTTTTGGTTGTTGAGTGCTTTGCTTCCCGGCATATTTCTTTCTTTTTGGGAACCAAATCTGTTTTCACTTTTGTGTAGTTTTTTGCAAAATTCCCATATTCATGACAAGATTTACATTTAAACAGGAGTTGTTCATAATCAACATGTTGAATATAAGACTAGTTGTCAAGGGTTAACTAAATAGTTTCTGGTAGGTGCTTTTCCAGATCCACCTCCACACAAATTCATGCACATGATAGAATCCCTTCTCATGGTTCGACTCGATTGATGTAGCGACCTAGAGTATTTCCTATACTCCATATTGTTTCATCATTCCAACAATGCAAGGGTAAGTATGAAAAACAAAGTCCCAGATGATTGTTGAAGAAATATCATTCTCTATATAGAACTTCAGTGTCCATTCGTTTAGGTACATACCTCGAAATCCCATGAAATAGAGACCACTTCTGAAAATGAGATCTCGATCCAACTTGTTCTCAAACAGAAAAATAAAAAAACCCCTTTCCACAAAAGGAAGAGGACATTTGACCCTGGATCAGGGGCTTCCAATTTTTATCTACCCACTAAGCCATAACATGAGGGGATGGACAAATCCTCGTGAATTAACAAATCAATCCATTTTCAGCAAGACATAGAGAAAATTTCCTTGAGGTCGAAGGGTGAACAGGAACCTTCGAGATCTCGTCAATTTTTTTAACAAAATTGGAAGGCGTGGCTTTGAGAGACTTACTGAGAGAAGAGACCAATGATTGGAGTGTAGTAATATCTGGATGTATCGATGGGTGAAGAGGGGGAAGTTCCCCCTAATCAGCGACTAGAGCCATGCGGCAAGCCAATGACAACAAACATGAACCAGATCCAACAAAAACCCTGGCAGAGATTTTATGGGATATTCATTGGCCACCTTTTTTTAAGAGAAAAGGTAGAATACAAAACCTATTTAATAAGTTCTTACATAAGAAAAATAAAACTAAGATAAACAACTCTCAAAAGGTTCACATTCAAATATCTTAACTTGTATAAGATTATACACATACATTGTTTAACTTACGGTCTTCACATTGCCAACTCTAGGTGTGCTTCATATATGAGTACTTCAAATAAATCTCTTGAGACACACTCATTTCCCACGAGGTTATCTTGTAGTTGGTTATACTCAATTACAATAGATATCTTACCAACTCCTTATCTATTTCTACCTTCAATTGATATTGGGGTTCACACCTCACCTGATTGATCATAAAAGTAAAATGATATCACAAAATTACTATAATATATTTTTATAAGCATTTTTATTCACATGGTTCAAGGCTACTCCATTTCTTGAGTTCAACCCAACTCTAATATGTCCAATCCCAATCTCAACTCGATTTCATAAGCTCGATCAGGAGCTCACTCAAACTTCACACTTAATTTTTAAGTAAATAATAGTTCATATTTCTTAATTAAGAATGAATAGATTGATAATCATAATTAACATATTCTTAAGCATCACATTCAATATTACTTAGGTATGGGAATCAAACTTTGGTTCCATTTCAACCTACACATAGTTAAGGAATAATATGTATTTACTCTTAATCATCAACATAGTGAACTAGCAGAAACTAGAGCAATTTCTATACAAATTTGTCTATTTTTGCTTTACTTCTTAGTTTACACCATTTTTCAAACACTTTCCATACAAAGTCTTTAACATATATACATTCATAGAAATATCTTGTCAAATATGTTGCTCATAATCTTATAATGCACATGATTATCTTGTTAGCATGAAGTATGGGAAGTACAAAATAGAGATACACCCAAGTCTTTAACAGAACATTGTTTGTTGACCAACCCATTTCTATAATTCATTCAAAGAACCATCTCTACAAAACCAACTCTATTTCTTTTTTACCAATTAACGATGATGTATTATCATCCAAAGGACTAAGCTAAGCAATTATGCACTACTATGCTCAACGAGATAAACCCAACAACGTAATTCAATGGTTCTCACCTTTCACGACCTGAAGGACTTGCCTGCACATAGTGGATATGACAGGTGTAGCCACCTTTGGCCTAGTCAAGGACAACCCATAGGTGTCTGTGCTTGTTCCCACTACATGGCACGGTCACCCCTATAGTTAAGCAATTTCTCTGAATTTCCTCAAAAAATAATTATTTCCATAATCAACCTGCAATATTTAGAGTTAGTTTATAAATTATGAATTGCCTTATACAAAGTTGACATAATTACTGATGAAATAAAAGAAAAATTCATCAATAGTAATCAAGGAAGTTAGGAAATCACATCAATAGTAACAAATTTGAACAAAAATTGTTCCCCTGTCTCTTTGCATATTTTACAAACAACTTTAACTGAATTGAACAATATACCATAGTATCTCTACTCGAAATCCTTAACATTTGTTTACCAATAAACCAACTTAGCTAATATCACAACTATTTCCAGCTTAAGGGAATTATTTCCCAAGCTGCAACAATTGTTAGTATTTGTAAACACAAGTTGTTAGGATATATAAATATGTAGAAGAATTATTTAGTTTACCACCACAAATTATGAGTCAACCTCAAGTACCAAATATCCACTCATCATTAAAATTTAAAACAAAAGTTATTAAACAAATACAGTCTTATCCCTATTAAGATACCAAATTCAATAGTTGTCTAGGTTTTGAATTCTCCCAATTCCTTGCCTTTCCAACTCAATAATTGCCAACAAATTTCCACCCACCCATACCCAAGGAAAACTTATTTCCATGGGATCCCTAAGCTATGTGGGATCACAACTAGGAGATTATAAGAATTTGAGTAGCAAGATATGTTTTAGTGGTGGTTTTTCCACACACCAAACTTGTTGAGAAAGCAACACACCTTTGACAAGGGATTTGTCACACACACATATAAGCTATTGTCTAGTTTATTTTAAGTTATTTATTCAATCCCTTTCGAGGCTCTAACCAAAAAATGATATCATTTCCTTATAATCTCTTGGTCTCCCCCAAAACTCATATGGGTCTCTCCTTTTTGTAGGTTTGAGGAGATTTGGCACCTCAACACCATGCATAATTCCCATTTTTTATTTATTAATTTTTTTGTTAGTCACACCCCATGTGGCATTTTAAGAAATTTCCCACTTGTTCTTTTTTTTATATATAAATTTCATAATTTCTAATTTATTAAAATAATATTATAAAAAGAAGGCCCCTCAAAGTAGGTAACATTTTTATTGACTAATTACACCATGGGGTAACTTAGGATTACGTTTGTTTCACTGTGAATATAGTCGTTATAGTTGTTTTGGGAGTGAGGATTCGAGTCATTATGCACTCGTCAATCATAATCGTGAGGTATGGCACATTCCATAACAAAAGTACTTCAAGTAGATAAAGCAATTCCAAGCTATCTAACTTCCTTGTCCACATATCAACAAAGAGAATTTGTATCTCTACCCAGAGCTTAATGGGTAAGTAGAAGCACCTCCATTCATCCCAATGTAATCTTGTAATCATTTCCCACACTCATATGTTGATGATATGGCTAGGCATCGCCCTGTCTCATGCACATGCATGAAACACACACACATCCAATAGATCAACGACCTGTGTATCATATAATATAAATCGTAATTCTTGATTTCACAAGTTACCCTTAGTATTTTTAATGTCAAACTCCCATCTTGGAGTTCTACTAAACAATCAAGAATATCATAAATTATGCTATGTTGTCCTTTTTATCAAACTCCTCTCTGGGAGTTCTCCCCGTAGATAAGAACATCATAAGTTACACTCTATGGTTATTTTTGTTATACTCCTCCTAGGGTGTTCTCCCATACAAACAATAACAATATAAGTTACACTTCATCTAGGAGTCATGTAGCTTTGGTCAAAATACCACAACTCTCACTTGTTGAACAACATTAATGGGATTCAAGAATACATTAGCATCATATAATCAAGTAACAAAATCCAAATATGAAACATCACATTATGATGGACATGCTAATCCATTAGCAAGCATGGACACAATTAATTCCCAAACATATGACTCTTTGGAGTGCAGAACAATGTAGCGACCACACAATCCCTATAGTGGACCATCATGAAAGGATTGTTTGGACCCTTCATAAGCAAGCAACTGGTGAATGTGTAGAGAAGACCATGTAGAACAACCTATATTGGAGGATTTGGTAGCCTTAGGAATCTTATAATTTTATGCCCATGGATCTTATAGGATTAGAGAGGCTATAAGCAGGCCTTGGTGAGGTTTTTATGGGTTGATAATGGATTTAATTAATCTAGAGAATATTAGCTAACTCAAAATGTGAGTGCTACTTGAGTTAGATGATGATTGAGGACCCCAAGGGGAGTGTAAAGGGTAATGTATGGCAACAACAATATGTGAACAAACAAGATCATCATTGGATGAATAATATGTGAAATGTCAGTTTTCTCTGTTATAGATTCAAACTTGTTTATAGCCAAAATGAATAAATCTATTTTTGTTGTTACATATTCAAACTTGTTTTTGTGGGCAGATAATGGATTTAATTAATCTATAGAATCTTAGCTAACTCAAAAGGTGAGTGTTACTTGAGTTAGATGATGATTGAGGACCCCAAGGGGAGTGTAAAGGGCAACGTATAGTAACAACAACAGTGGGAGTGAAATGGATACATGCAGCAAACAAGATCAGCATTGGATGAACACTATGTGAAATGCCAATTTTCTCTATTATAGATTCAAACTTGTTTATAGCCAAAATGAATAAATCTATTTTTGTTGTTATAGACAACATGAATGTATCCCTCTAAATCTAATGTTGCGCATGGAGTACTTGATATGCATTAGCTCCTGGAATCCTTGGATCCTATTGGAATCCTACTAGAATCCATTTCATAAATGTTTCCTATGACTTTTATAGATTTTAATTTGAACACTCCTTGAATACGAGTCATCCCTATATACCAAAATTTTGAGAATTTGTTGCACCTACACCATATTCATACACGCATTCCATCTCACAACATCCACACGTCTACTAACTTAACTTGTGGTGCACAGGGAATCAACATAGATGTTCAATCACATGGAAACATGGTGACAATGGTATGGAATGATTGTGTTGAAGTGTGTAATGAGTGGGGGCACATCATCCAACCTGTGGGATTCAAGCCCTTACGAAGGTCCAAGTGACCTAGTTCCTCCATGGAAAAGCTTTCACCTGGCAACGTCCTGCAATGACAAACAAGTACGCCCTCCAAGGGTCCACAAGTCACATGTATCATGCAAAGTAAGCCATATTTAATAAAAGAACCACCCAAACATGTGCATCAAGTCCCCCCTTTTCAAAATAAACAAATGCTCAAAGACCTTATACAACTTGCCAAATTTAAGTATGGGAGGGTTGTCTTGGTGCCCTATTAGGTAAGTTGTAATGTCCCTCCATTTATAAACATTTGAACATTTTAACTTTTTATGGTTATGTTGTGAAAGTTTGGAAAAAGACTCATGTGAAAATTATATCATCATAAACATTGATGATGATGAATATTTTGTGTAAATATTATTTTTTAATTATTATTTAACTAGAAACACGTTGATTAGAGAATCCAATTACAAAGAGTAAATAGTTATTCCATGGGAGAATGAAAAGGGATACAAAGCACCAGAGTAAATATTGTTCATGAGGGCAAGTGTAAAGCTACTCCCAAAGATGTGGGATGTGAGAGAACAAGCTAGCACAAAGTTAGGCCAAAAAGATTCCCTAGGGTTAGGGATGAGGCTAACTTGAAAAAAGATCTAGGGAAGCTATTTATTTTTTCTTGGTAAAATAAGAAAAGACAAGTATAGAGGAGGCAGGACGTTGTTGAGTACTTGTGAAGAAGATTTTAGTTTGATGATTTTGAGAAAGAGTCAAACTCTAAGTTTTCTGGAAAGGGTTGTACAACTTTCAGTCCCTATGGAATAATGATTTAGGCTTGGGGGTGACAGGAACAAGTAATCTTGGTTGTTTAAGTTTATGTTTGGGAGGAACTGGATTTTCTACTTAGTGTGTTCCTTGAATTTCGAAGCAGACTCATACATGTTTTTCTTGCTTTATTCTTTTGTGATAATAAGTGACAAATAGTTGCAATAGAGAATAATTACTAGTTATTGCAATACAGGTTAAGACTCAAGATAGACATTTTTTTGTTCTCTTTATTATTTATTTTGTTGCCGAAAGAACAATCTATAGAATGTTTGGTCATAATTAAAAACATATATTTTTGTGTTATATTTATTAATGATTTTGTTCCAGAAATAAACATTTGTAGCATGAATGGCCATAGTCAATAGAAATTATTTTGCATGATTACTAGTGTTGGTTTATTTGTAGCAAGGAGTGTTTATGCATTATTAGATTATTACCTATCTTGAAAGGAATTATTGTTTACAAGCCTTGTACCAAGAAAGTAAATAAATTATAGTAAAGATTATATAATGCTAGTCGTGCAATAGAATACTTAGTTTATGATTGGTGTCAAGAAGAAGTAAAAGAATCCATTGTTATGTACAGTAAGGCATTAATAAATGCTACATACATACATTATATGTTATTCTATATGTAATGGTTATCTCCCACATAATTTAGTTTGTATAGAAAACAAAAAGGAATGTCTTAAATATAAAAACATCTATGTATTTACAAGGAGTAAATGATGTGTTAAAATAATAGGTGTGTTTGTTTCACCATAGACAATATCACTATATTGTCACCCAACCATAGGCACAAAGGCCACCCCCGAAGACCTTAACCTTGGAAGACAAAATAATTATGGAAGCAATCACTAGAACCAAAATCCAACCAAGGTAGCGTACCTCTCTCCAAAGTTAGTGTACCAAGCAAAAAGTCCAAACCATAACCAAAGACCAAGTCACTATTGCAGCTCTACTCCATTCATGCGTACCACTAGTCCTTATGTAGTTGTAAGAGTGAGTGAGTGAAAATGAGCTCAAGCGCCCTCTATTTATGGTCCTCCGTGTGACCTAACTAGGCCAACTTCTTCTTCTAGAGGTTAATAACTTAATATAAGTTATTCTCTTGAGCCCACTTTTCTTCTAGGGTTATTAACCAACTATTTAGGGTTTCTCTTGCTTCCCATAATATTCTAGTATTGTCAAAGGTTACATGTAGAGATTAATACCTCCCACGACTACCGTAACATAAACACTCCCTCCTAGCTAGGGAGGTATTGCATGCAATGGTCTTGATCACAAACAAACCATTCATATGGTAGCAACATCAATAGCCACACAGGCTATCTCATGATCACACATCACTATCCAACACTAGTGATAGTCTCCATGACAATCAGAATTCCATCCAATAGAACAAACTGTGTCTATCCATAGTAGTATACAACTACTATCCAGTGGTACAAAACCACTCCTAGTAGCACACAACTACTAACTGGTGACACACAGTCACTACCAGTGGATCACATCCACCACATTAGCATACAACTATTGTCAGAGATGTACAGTCTCCACAACAATCATATCATATAATCTGATATCATCCCACATCAACAATGTCATCAGTTTCATCACATCTAAGACGTACTAGCATGATGCGAATGCGTCATATCTAAGTTGTATTGGTGTGATCCAGAGTATCATCTACATCATATCTAAGTCGTACTAGCATGAACATAACTAACATGATGCCAATGCATCATCTCTAAGTTGTATGTCCACCTCTAAGTTGTATTCGCATGATGTAGATCAATTCCTCATTGTGTCACCTCTAAGTTGCATGATCATCTCTAAGTCGTACTAGCATGGCATATCTAGCATGATGCCAATGCATCATATATAAGTTGTATGCGACATCTAATTTGTACTCACATTGTAACACCCATCTTTCCCCCAGTTTGTAAATATAACTATATTGGCCAAGAGACTATGGCAAACTCGATATGTGTGAATGTTTGATTTGATGAACCTTTGTATAAAAGGTCAATGAATGTAATTTATGTTATTAAGAGAAAATGGACAAGTGTTACATAACTGTTGAAAGGGGGGTTTGCCGAGATAGACCATGTATTCTATGAAAGAGATGGTGAGGGGAACCAGCTATGGTTGAGATAACGCCCACCAAACCAGTACCTTGTTGGATTTAGTTGCTCAGGACCAAAACAGTCCTTTGACCCAAGAATGAATTACAGTCAGGCTAGTAGGTGGGAAGACCTCCTCAAGAGTTAATGAGGGGATGGGGTAGAGCGCCCATCTGTAAGGCTTTCAGACCTGACCATAGACTAGGAATTCGGGCCACATGCAATCTTGTCGAGGAAGGCAAGAAAGGAAGGTCTGGTGGGCAAAGGAAGACCTACGAAGAGAAGCAGAGAAGAGAGACCAAGCTCTCAAGTTCTAGGAAGAACTGAAAAACGAACGTGTTATGGTCGCAGGAAGTGGCTAGCAAGGTTATGATACAAGCTGATAAACAAGGTTGGTGAGTGACTGAGGAAGTACTTAGGCATACCTCCTTGCTTGGTATAGAGAAAACTCGTTGCCAAGATCCTATGGGAGGAGGAGAGTAACCTCTGACCCTAATTGTCGTTGAGCCAGAAGAAATGATTTTATCTTAGAGCATCGTGGTCTATCTCAGGGGTGGCTAGTGGTAAATCCGTTAGGAGTGACTGAGCCTATGGTTGGGTGGAAACATGCACCCCTTTCAGAATTCGCATCACATCATCTGGTTCTGATAAGTGTTTTCATACTCTATGCATTAAAATGGAATAATGGATGAATGCATGTATTTATACATCTAAGAATGGTTTATGTATTGAACGATCAAGTTATGTGTATGCATTTATATTCCTGTGAACTTATGCTTATGATTGATTGTCTATATGCCCCAGCTTAGCCTCTAGGTGTCGTGGGACGAAAACCTATAGGACGGTCGAGATAGAAAGTATTGCGTCAATCTGGCCCTATCCGTCTGAAGAGGATATCTTCTTCAGACTCCCTGTTGTCCGACCAGGATATTATTCCCAAGTCCTTAGCAAATCCACGATGAGGAAGTTGTGTTTAAATCGTGAGAGTTAGAAGGACCCATGTGACCAAATTCTAGGAAACCCATGCTAAGCCTAAGGGAGCTAAGTCCTTCTACATTCGAAGCTCCGGAAGTCTGGGACTTCAGAGTATTTTCGGCCCTAATAGTCACAAACCAGTTGAAGGTGACCGAGAGTCACGGTTACCTGTAAGGTCGACCGACGTTGGGCGGTTACCCTAGTGGTTAGATGAACCTATCTTACCGACTAAACCGGGATCCAAATCCCCATCGCGAAGTAACGCAAGCCACCGATCGAGAATATTCGGGGGTCCCCTCGACCGTTGGATCTACACCGAGACGACTTCGGTAAAGTTCCCCTTCGGGAGAAGGGAGTTCCATACCATCAAACTCCCCGAACGTCGAAGTTACGAAGTAAAGGAGAGTCGTAGATTTGGGGAGATCGTTAGTAACCCTGCCTACCGTCCGATCATTCAGGAGGAGGGACCCATACACGGTACTTCAGCGAAGTCCTGTTTTGGGAGAATGGAGTAGAAATACAACAAAAACCCCCCCGAAGGCCACGTGTCACCCCTGGCCCTTTCTACATGTCATCCCCTGGTACGTGCCCGCCTAGCCAAAGTGGTTGGTGAAGTGACCGGAACTTCGGGAGTCTGGGACTTCGGGAATCCGGAGGATTTGAGGTGTAAAATTATAGAGAGACCAAGGGGCCCGAAGTCCGAAGCCATGTTGCAAGCTTACGGGACTTCGGGATTTCGGGACTCCAGGAGGTCTCGTGCGTAGATAGTAAAGAGGCGTTCAGCACTGAAGTGTCGAATTTCCCTGTTGGCCTACGTATTAGACACCTACATATTAGATGTTTGTGTATTAGATGAAGATTGAGTCTAGTCGTGGGATCAGACGGTGTATGGACTCCCACCATGGATGAAGGAACTTGGAGACAATACATGTGAGGTGGATCCACGTGTGCACCACATGGCCTTTGACCAATAAAAGCCAGAATAATTTGGGAAAGGCGTATTTTCCAGTCAGGAGCTCAGATTTGAGTGTGGAGGTAGTGGTTGGAGAGTTCTGGATGAGAAGGACGTGATATAAATCCCAAAATTAGGATTTGGGATAGTTAAGGAAAATAAAATTATGATGCCCCACCCCTTAAAAGAGCATTTAGGGGTCGGGTGTGTTACAAATTGGTATCAGAGCATGTTTACAACACTTGGCCTGCTTGGGCTCATGGACGAGTTGCGTAAAAACCATATTTAAAGGAATTTTAAGGGTGACACCCTATCTTACCTCTTTCATAAAGAGTTTGGTTAAACTTTTACAGAAGAAAAGAATGAAACTTTCTACTTTGTGTGTATTTAAGAAATATGAACTATGTGTGGTTCATAAACTAATAGATTGTTGGATAACAATAAGTGTTTTGTCAACACTCAAGTAGTCAGTAAATCACAGAAAAACTACAAGTATAAAGGATGGTGACGCACCATGAAGTGGGGGATGGCTCCCACAATAGAGACAAAGAATCTGATGAAAGGAGGGCGGTGGAAACGCCTTCAGGTCTGGCTGAAATTGTAGAGAGCCTCATGGCCAACTTACAGAGTTGCAAGGTCGACAACGAGAGATTGATAAAGGAGCAAGAAAAACAAATGGAAATTAATGCATTCTTATTGCAGAGCTTATCCGATATACAGAGGCAACTACAACATGGACCCACAACCAGTCAGGTGAACCGACGACATATGAAGAGAAGTCAAAGCCCACCTGAGATACGAAAATGTGGTCCCATAAGTGGCCACACTAGGAGTACCTCGAGGAAGGTCCAACCTGGAGGCAGGAGACACTCATCGAGAGAGTTCTCTGGAGAGGAAACTGGCAACTCCGAGGGATCTTCTAATAACAAAGCTAGTTCACATTCTCAAAGGAAAGGAAAGAAGCGAAAGCATTCCAAAATTCGTGATCCTGAAGAGTTCAAGAAAGCCAAACCACCCTCTTTCAATGGATATATTGAGAAAGGGGAAGAGGCGGAAGCTTGGCTGCTTGGTTTAAAGAAGTACTTCAGAGTCCATGACTACTCTAAAAACTTGAAGGCTCAAGTATACATCTTCAACCTGAATGGAAAGGCTTCCATTCGGTGGGAAGACCTTAGGAATGTGAAAGGAATCCATGAGAAGGACTTGTCATGGAAATAGTTTGAGAAACACTTCAAGAAGAAGTATCTATCAGAGAAATACTTTGATGGGAAGACTAAGGAGTTATATGAACTCAGGTTGGGACATCTCATTGTTGGCACAGGGGCATACCTAGGGTTCAATGCTCAACAACGCACCAACAAAACCCTAACTACCGACCCTTTTGGCAACACCTACAGAGCAGGCGAAGTCTCACCTGAGGTAGAAGTAGGGGGGGTTACAGGGTGCAGGTGTTTGTAACCGAGCTGGGACACAGATCTGTGATAACAACACTTCGCAGAGTATTCTCATAACACTTAGAAGGTGATATACATTAGTTTCCTAACCTTAGTAACATCGCAGAACATACCCAAAGATAGATCAGCGCAGTAACAATAAAGATTAAGCACTTCAACCACTTAGCACATAGCACTGAGTTAGATCTAGCATTCATTTATCTTTAACACAAGTAAAGCACTAAGCATCAACAGATCTATCTATCATACATAATAATCAAAGCACTGAGAAGATTCATAACATAAACAAAACAACACAAAGCAAACCAAAGACACAAGATATATGTGTTTCACCACAGTGTGGGGCTACATCCACCAACTACTTCATCTTATTTATTATTCGTCAATCTCTTACATTTTGTTACTCTTGTGCACTAAGCCACAGATTTGAGCTTCGCACCAGACAGGAGATCTGCGCACTGAGCACCAGATCTTCCTTCCAAAACTAGGTCAAGGCACCGAGCCAACTTCTCTATCAAGCACGGAGCCTTAACACATACACATTCTCTTGCACAAATCTAATAGAACTACTTGCACTTAGCCACTACCCACTTCTTATCTACTTTTACCATACATTCTTACTTATTTACACTTTGTCAATCCCTTACAATAAGGCCTAATCATGGGTAAACCCCATGGGCCGACATCCCATAACCCATTACAAAAACCCTAAAGAACCCCTTATTGGGTCCACATAGCCCGCAAAATAAGTGAGATCCACGATCTCAACTCCACTTGGGCACTCCATCTTTGACCAGCCTGTCGAAGTCCAAAAGCGGTCTAAACCTGACCAAGGTTTCCTCAAAACTTGGTTGAGGGCCAACAGAGCCCCAACACTCACATGTGACTCATCCTGAGTCACTCGGGTCTGGGCAATGTTACTTCGAAGGCCTCGAGCTTAACTCGAGCTACCTCAAATTGCTGCTTCACCTGAGCCTCCTGCTTAGCCAGCTCCTGGATCGTTCGCTCTGTAACATGCCCTTCCAGACGTTGTTCTACTGATGCAACCACTTGATCCAATTGCGAGCCCTGTCCATCAATCTCTTCGAACATCTGGCAAGCTTCCTCCTACACAGGTTGTAGCTTCTGCGCGACTTCCATTACCCTGCTATGGAGGGTAGTGATCTACTGCTAAACTACACGCTGCTCCTGGTTTCTCTTCATTCTTTCAACTGCGGCGAGTAGCTTCATCTATGCATGTACTGACAATGCCTGTTGTTGCGCCTCTTGTAACTGCGCTTCCAGCTTCCTTATCTTTGGATCCTCTGCGATGCGTTCATATGTTTGGGCACTTCTATCACACAATTTTTTGCATTCTGAGGCAAGGGCTCAGATTCTTACAATTGTGTTCTTAGCGATCTCCTCCCTTTGGTCACACACCTCCTGTGGGGTGCTCGGTACTGCTTGGGCCTCCACTTATGTTATCCTCGCTTGAAGCTACTGGATGGTCTCAGCGAGCTTCACCACTTGAGCCTCGACAGAATCTTGTTCCTCCTATGCCAAGCCTGGCACAGAATGACATGCTTTACTCACTACCTCTTTGATTGCGGCCCGTTCTGCGAGCAACTCCTCCTTTTCTCTTTGTAGCTAGGATTTTTCCTCCTCGAGCATTGCCTCAAAATCTTCTCTCTCACTTTTGTAGGCAGCTACACTATACCGCACTACTCGTAATTGCTCTAAGTCTTCATATTTCTCTTGTTTCAAGGCTTTTGTAGCCTTCTCCTTCTCTTCTTGGATTCTCTGAATTTGAGCTTATGTCGCATCTGCAAGTCTTCTCAATTGGGTTTGTTCATCCCCCAATTCTATAATCTGTGACGAGGAAAGTGTAGTAGGTACTGCGCAGACCAAACGAATAGCTTGTTGTACTTCCTTTAATTCCTTTTCAATTCTCTCGTATATCTCCTCTTGCTTCTCTCCATATCTCTGTAAGATGTCCTCGGAAGCGTCCTCCATAGCTCTGCGGACCAAATTGATATCGTCCTCTGTGAGTGTTGCTTCCAACTGGGGCTTATTAGTGTGCATCTTCTTCCTTACTGAAGGTTTCTTTGGAGAAACCTTCCTCTCTTGCAGTGTTACTATTCCAATAGGGAAACTTCCAGTGGTGTAGCTTCGTCGCCTCCTTGCTCATCCCCTCCTCCTTGTCCATCTACTTTGTCTCCTCCTCCTCCTAGCGAGCCAAATCCATTTTCTCCAGAGGCGTTGTCCTCCTCATCGGTCTCTATATCCTAGACTTCTTCCTGCTTCTTCTTCTTCTTCGCCCCACTAGACTGTCTGACATGCTCAACTCAGGTGACCATGGGGTTTCCTATGGTGTCAGTGTCAGAGAGTTTTGCATCAGCAACAGGTGTCGGAAATTCCTCTGGACACTCCTTTGCAATCTTCTCCGTGTCTTCATCTGTTAGCTTGTAGTACGATTGTAACTCTTCCTTGTTCTCGTTTCTGTGCATAGTGATATAGATGAAATGCAGATCTGCACGGAACTTTTCTGTTGGTTTGTATCGGTGCAGGGTGCGTGGTGTCATGTGCGAAAATGACTCGATGACAACCTTCAATTGCTGATAATATGCATGAAACACAACATTGGACTGCCACTGCTTCATCATGTCGTTGGTGTACCACAAGGTGGAAAACCTAATGACCAACGACTTCGATGGTTCGATCTCTGGAAAGGTGGCTCCTTCAGGCATTTTCCAAGCGAAAAATGTGATCAAAATGATCAGCCAGCTGAAGTGGAATTCATATCCCAAATCCTAGGCTTTGAGGCAATCTTTCTCTAGTTCATTGACGAGCTAACTCACCCAGTTCATCTGCATGCCCTCCACACATTTTCCTGTGAGGTCCACCACGAACCCAGTGACCTGTGTGGGGTGGTTCTTCCTTACAATCTTGCCATCTATGAGTTGGCAAGCGAGGCGCATTGCTCCATCCTGTATAGAGGCTACCTTCTAACCTCGCTTTCCTTTTTCGACTTCGCCATAAGATTCCTTGATGCGTTGTGCCAGGGACCGGTCTGAGGCCTTCCTTAGATAAGACTGTTGAGGGTCAGGTCCCTTCATGCTTAAGCCTGTAATCTGGTGGATCAACGTCGGATCCACAGTAATCCTCTGGTTGAGCCACAGGTATCTACCATGATAACACGACAAGAGGAGTTTAACGCAAGCATTAACCTCCTGGTGATGGCCAAAATGGGGAATCTTCATCACGTTCAGCACGGTGGAATGCGCCAGTCCCTTAATCCATGGCTGGGAGACAAGGCGAATCTTCTTCCTAGTTGACTTCATCAAGTAGAGGTGGGGTTCTAGCATAGCATAGTTCTTCATGTCACCTAGATTGAAGTCATTGTTCTTCAGCAACGGGATCTGTCCTAACTGACTCCCGACTACGCGTATTCCCTTCGAAATGTACGCGGTGAACAAAGTGTACTCATAATCTCATGGGATGTTGTCGTGGTTAATGACGCCAGCCAAATGTGGAATGTACTTCGGTAGGATCGACGAGATATGCTTCACATTAGCCAGATCGTCGCGATGCTTACTTCGCTGCTCAGTCACAGGGTTAACACGACCAGAACAACGTCCAGTCGAAGGGGAAGCCTGCAGTCCCCTAGTCAACGATGCTTGGACACCTTCAGATAATGGTATGTCGGCCACTATCTTCTTGAGGACCTCCTCAACAGACTTCTCTAATTCACTAGGTTCACCCAACATTCTCACTTTTAAACATACAGGTCGGGGTAGACAAACGAACAGGCGGGGTAGACAAATGGACGGCGAGGTCTAGCTTCAGATAACACAGCTTGACACACAATCAATTCTCTTCTTGGCTCAGTTAATCCCGGGTAGAAAAAAGTGGTCCTGGTGTAGCGACCAACAAGTTAAATAAGCGGGGCCTCGTAACGAATTCTTCCAACGTCCATGAATGCTTCCATCAATGTGAATCTATCCGTTATGGTGCGGTCTCAACATCCAAAAGTGGTCCATCAGCCCATAAATGCATTTTCTAACTGTTTCAGAGCATCTTTCTAATGGTCGAGGCACCTCCAACGCTCATATAGCTTCGTCAGGGTGAAGTCCCATTCTACGCGGTCCTGTTGTTCCAGGGAGGCTCAAATCCTGTGAACCTGCCTCCTACAAGGTTCCAGTCTGTGAAGTCTTCCATCTGGTCTCTGTAGCTTCTTGCAGCTTTTCCAACTTAGCTTTCTTTTTATTGAGCTTCCTTGCCTTCTTTCCTATGATCTGAGTCTCTCTAATTGTTTCTGGAATCCTCTTTCCATTCTTATTCTTATCTTCCTTTAGCACAATGGATTCACACTGTTGAGGTGCCTTCAAAGAGTTGGAAGTTGATATCCCTTCTCTTAATACTTCTTTCTTGTATAGATAGGTTCTTCAAACCTTCTTGCATTGTTTCAACCTTAACAATTAATTATCTTGCCTTATGTCCCTCCTGCGTTGTTACTTTGTTATGTTGCTTCGACGTATCCTCTCGTTCTTCTATTAGTCGATCTATTTTTCTGGCTATGAAACCCATTAGTTCTTTCTTTTTATTTTATGTAGCCTCTTCCTCTGCTTTCCTTCTGATCTGATCCCTCTCAATCCAAGTCTTACCTAACAAAAGTGGGAAAGGGGCTTTGTCCCCAACAAACTTAATGACTTCAAATTCCTCTTTAATCGATGTTCCATGAACAATAATAGGTACATTAGTAACTCTTCCACGTAAGGTTATCATCTTACCCTTAAACAAGCCTATCCTTCCCAACGAAGGTATCACAGCAAGCTTTCCCAAAAATTTCCAAGTGTCTTCTGTCATAATATTCACTTGTGTTTCCTCATCCAAGACACAGTCTATGTCAAAGTCTTCTATTCTTGCATTTATGCGTTGTTTTACTTTCAGAATCCCTGGTAAACTGACATCTTTGTGAACATCCATCATTTCTTTCAACTGTACTAATGTAGTTTGAACTTCCTCTGACCTTTTCTCTTTAGAACTTTCTAACATGCTCTTAGTCTCTTGACTTTCTTCGTAGTTTTCTTGTCTTATGTTCATACTTTCAACTTTAGCAATCATCCTTGGACAATCCTCAACTTCATGACCAACAATCTTACAACAAAGACAAATAGGACCTACGCCTAAACATTCCTTAGCAAGATGTCTCGGTCTCCTGCAATTATAGCACAATGTCAATCCTCTTTTCCTTTTAAATGTTACCCAACCTTTTATGTACTGCACACTAGGATCACAGTGTTGGACCTACAATCTGCAAAAAAACAATTATAGGTCCCTGCATCCATTTATTAGTCCAAAAATTATTTCTATGCATAGGAATAACATATCTTTCTTCATTTCCATTAAATTTACTCAAATCAACTCTTTCTTCCAACTGCGCCCTAGCCTTCAGACTAGGACAGAATCTATTAAACATACTTAAATTCATGCTTTTGAAACAAAAAATTTCACTTATCTTACTCTTATCAAAGCACAAAGCTTTACCTCTTTTCAGATTTTACCTCTTTCTTAATATTAGATTTATTTCTTAGCACAGAGCTTCATAAGTCAAGTAGAATACTACGCACTTCGGCAACAGATCTACGCACAGAGCTTCTCTTTTCTTTACTTTAGTTCCCAGCAATCACAGTTTCAGGTCTTGGCAACAAAACAATTTGTTGGCACAGGGGCAAACCAAGGGTTCAATGCTCAACAACGCACCAACAAAACCCTAACTACCAGCCCTTTCGGCAACACCTACGGAGCAGGCGAAGTCTCACCCGAGGTAGAAGCAGGGGGGTTACAGGACACGGGTGTCTGCAACCGAGCTGGGACACAGATCTATGATAACACTTCGCAGAGTATTCTCGTAACACTTAGAAGGTGATATACATTAGTTTTCTAACCTTAGTAACATCGCAGAACATACCCAAAGATAGATCAGCGTAGTAACAATAAAGATTAACAACTTCAACCACTTAGCACATAGCACTGAGTTGGATCTAGCATTCATTTATCTTTAACACAAGTAAAGCACTAAGCATCAACAAATCTATCTATCATACATAATAATCAAAGCACTAAGCATATTCATAACATAAACAACACAACATAAAGCAAACCAAAGACACAAGATATATGTGGTTCACCCCAGTGTGGGGCTACGTCCACCAACTGCTTCATCTTATTTATTATTCATCAATATCTTACATTATGTTACTCATGTGCACTAAGCCACAGAGTCGAGCTTCGCACCAGATAGGAGATCTGCGCACTGAGCACCAGATCCTCCTTCCAAAACTAGGTCAAGGCACCGAGCCAACTTCTCTATCGAGCACAGAGCCTTAAAACATACACATTCTCTTGCACAAAGCCAATCAAACTACTTGCACTTAGCCACTACCCACTTCTTATCTACTTCTACCATACATTCTTACTTATTTATACTTTTTCAATCCCTTACAATAAGTCCTAATCATGGGTAAACCCCATGGGCCGACATCCCATAACCCATTACAAAAACCCTAAAGAACCCCTTACTGGGTCCACATAGCCAGCAAAATAAGTGAGATCTGCGATCTCAGCTCCGCCTGGGCACTCCATCTTCGACCAGCCTGTCGAAGTCCAAAAGTGGTCCAAACTTGACCAAGGTTTCCTCAAAACTTGGTCGAGGGCCAACACTCACCATAGAGGAATATGTCAATAAATTCCTTGAGTTGCTGAGGTATATACCCTACAAAAAGGATGAAAAAGTAAAAGTGCATTGATTTATTAGTGGGTTACCTCATACCTATCGGGACATGATTGAGTTCGACGAGCTAAAGACCTTAGAAGACATTATCCAGAAGGAAAGGTATTGTTATGAACAGTTCAAGAGTCAGACAGAACCTCGTGAGGACTGGAAGAAGAAGAGTAGTTCAAGATTCAAGAAGAAGGGGTTTAAATCCTTAAGAATTAATAACTATGGGAAGGGTTCTAGGATGAGCCTTCCTACTAGAAGTGTGTGTCAGCAAAATTTCCCCTCCCATGGTGGAAATAAACCTTTTGGAGCAGTCCCAGGAAAGACTGATAACCCAAAGAAAGAACCTCTGATATGTTGGGGTTTTGGAGAAGAACATTTGTTGAGGGATTGTCCACATAGACAGCAAAACAGTAGGACAGTCTACAGTATCCAAGAAGTTATCACAGTCAATGATGTGGCTAGGAGCATGCCACAGATTTATGCAACCTTGGATAATAACCAAGCCAACCACCAAGCCTCAGTAGTGGATATGGAAGGTATGATCACCAACTGTCTAGTTTCTATTTTAATTGACCCTGGTTCTAATTTGAGTTATGTGGCCCCTCAGACTATTGATAAGTGTAAATTGCAACCAGGTTGTAGTTAGACATGTTAAGCCATGGTTGGTACAACTAGCCACTGGAACCAAAAGAAAAGTAGTAGAGGTCATACCAGCTTGCCAATTCATTATGGATGGATTGCCCACCCAAGCGACCCTTAACATACTTCCCCTGGGATCTTATGACCTGTTGGTTGGTATGGACTGTTTAGCCACTTATAAAACCAAGTTGGACTATTACCATAAAACTTTGGAGTGTGAAAATGAAGAAGGGAGAAAAATAACCCTTCAAGGGATTCAGAGGCATGTCTCAGTGAGACGAATATCAACCCTTCAAATGAAAAAGTATTGCAGGAAGGGATGTCCTCTATATGAAATACATGTGTTGGAATATGTTGAGGATGAAAAACCAAACCTAGAGGACCACCCCATATTAAGAGAGTATAAAGATGTGTTTCCAAAAGAGGTTTTGGGTCTACCTCCGAGAAGAGACATTGACTTCTCCATAGAACTTGCACCATGAGCAGTGCCAATGTCTAGAAGGCCCTATAGGATGAGTACACTAGAGCTAGTTGAGCTCAAGTTACAACTAAAGGAGATGATGGACAAAGGATACATCCGACCTAGCATGTCTCCATGGGGAGTACCCACCTTGTTTGTGAAAAACAAAGATGGCACACTCCGACTGTGCATAGACTATAGACAACTCAATAAGACAACCATAAAGAACAAGTATCCCTTACCAAGAATCGATGACCTGTTTGACCAATTAAGGGGTGCTTCCATTTTCTCGAAGATTGACTTAAGGTTTGGATACCATGAAGTCCGAATCAAGGATGAAGACATCCACAAAACAACTTTCAGGACAAGATATGGTCACTATGAATTTGTGGTGGTGCCATTTGGATTAACCAATGCCCCCATGACTTTTATGTGCTTGATGAATAATGTACTCAACAAATTCCTAGACAACTTTGTATTGGTTTTCATTGATGATATCCTAATCTACTCCAAGAACAAAGAGGAGCATGAAGAACATCTTAAATTAGTGCTTCAAGTACTAAGAGAGCATAAAATCTACGCTAAGTTTAGCAAGTGTGACTTTTTCCAGAAGCAAGTACATTACTTAGGCCATGTTATTTCTGAAGAAGGAGTGGAAGTAGAACCTAACAAGACCAGATCTATCATGGAATGGCCTACCCCAAAGGATGTGTTTGATATCAAGTCCTTTATGGGCTTAGCAGGATACTATAGAAGGTTCATAAAAGGATTTTCCAATATTGGTTGTCCAATCACTGCCCTTCAGAAAAAGAGGGTTAAATTCACTTGGACATCAGAATGTGAAGAAAGATTTCAAGAACTGAAATACCTTCTAACCCATGCACCCATACTAAAGATTGCAGACACTGATGATGACTTCCTCGTGCGTACAGATGCATGTAAGGAAAGACTCGAAGGAGTCCTTATGCAAGAAGGGCTTGTAATTTTCTATGAATCCAGAAATATGAATGAGCATGAAATCAATTACGTGACCCGTGATGTAGAGTTGGTTGCCATAGTGCATGCTTTAAAAATGTGGAGGCATTACCTCCTAGGTAGGATATTTGTACTTATGACAGACCATTGTGGGTTGAGGCACCTATTTAATCAACCGAAACTCAATGTTAGACAAGCTAGGTGGATGTCTCTCCTTAGTGAGTTTGATTTCGAAATCAAACACATCAAAGGAAAGGAAAATAGGGTGGTCGATGCCCTTAGCAAAAGTGTGAAAATGATCCACCTGGTAGCGGTAAGAACCTATGAAATGTATGTCAGGGAGAGAGTCAAGAATGCACAAGAAACATATGCATTTTTCAAGACCATGACGTCATACCTAAAGCAAGATCCCACAGGGATAAGTATGAAGGCTATCAGGTGATTGATGAAGGCCTGCTGACCTACATAAATAGATTGTATATTCCAAGTTGTGATGACTTGAAGAGGCTCATAATGGATGAACTACACAAGAGACCATATATTGGTCATCCAGGTTATCAGAAAATGATCACGACCACTAGGAAACAATTCTATTGGCCTGGATTGAAAAAGGACATAGATGACTATCTAGCTAAGTGTCTAGAATGCCAACAAGTTAAGGTAGAACACCAGCACCCAACAAGTTTATTACAACCTTTACCAATTCCAGAATGGAAATGGGAAACCATCTCCATGGATTTCATTGCCAGATTACCAAAATCGTTCAAGCAGAATGATGCCATCATGGTAGTAGTGGACAAATTGAGAAAGTTTGCTCACTTCGTTCTGGTCAAGTCAACTTGAAAGGCAATAGATATTTCCAGCATCTTCATGAAGGAGATATTCAGACTGCATGGCATGCCTAGGGATATTATATCTGACAAAGACACAAAATTTACTTCAATCTTTTGGAAATCCTTAATCGTTGGTTTTGAGACTAAATTGTTGTTTAGCACAACCTATCACCCTCAAACTCATGGAAAGACAGAAAGAGTAAACCAAATATTAGAATACATGTTAAGGATGCATGTAATGCATCAGCCTAAGAAGTGCGAAGACTACCTTCCATTGGTGGAGTTTGCCTACAACAACGGTTATCAAGAGTCATTGAAGATGAGCCCTTTTGAAGCCCTCTATGGTAGACAGTGCAAGATTCCAATCAGCTGGAGTAATCAATTGGATAGAATTACAATCGGACCCGACATGTTGAAAGAAATGGAACAACAAATGATTCAGATAAAGCAAAATATGAAAACTACTCAGGATAGACAAAAGAGAACTCTTGGAGAGTTCAAGACAGGAGACCATGTATATCTCAGAGTTAGACCCAGGAAGAGTGCCTTGAGAATGGGAGCTTGTGCCAAGTTGGCACCCCAGTATTGTGGACCCTTTGTAATATTAGATAGAGTGGGACCTATAGCATGTAGGCTAGCACTCCCTCCACAATGAAGGCACATAATCTTTTCCATGTTTCATTATTGTAGAAATATGTACATGATTCTAATCATATAATTGACTGGTCTGTGATTCAGGTGGAGCTGGAGGGAGAATTCCTGCCAGAACCTCAATGCATACTAGACAGGAAGGAATCCTCACTCAGGAACCGAACCATTTCACGGGTCAAGGTGCAGTGGAAACACTTTGTCCCAGATGAGACTACATGGGAAATGGAGGATGCCATGAGACATGCATATCCATTTTTGTTTACTTCTGTGTATACAGAGCACATTGACAGATAGAACATCGAGGACGATGTTTCTTTAAGGGGGAGGGGATTGTAACAACCTTGTTTCCCCCAGTTTGTAAATATAACTATATTGGCCAAGAGACTATGGCAAACTCGATATGTGTGAATGTTTGATTTGATGAACCTTTGTATAAAAGGTCAATGAATGTAATTTCTGTAAATAAGAGAAAATGGATAAGTGTTGCATAGCTACTGAAAGGGGGGTTTTCCAAGATAGACCATAGTTGCTATGAAAGAGATGGTGAGGGGAACCAAGAATGGTTGAGATAACCTTGCTAGATTTAATTGCTCAGGACCAGAACAATCCTCTGACCTAGGAATGAATTACAGTCTGGTAGGTGGGAAGACCTCCTCAAGCGTTAATGAGGGGATGGGGCAGAGCGCCCATATGTAAGGCTTTCAGACCTGACCACGGACTGGGAATTCGGGCCACACTCAATCTTGATGAACAAGGCAAGAAAGGAATGCATGCTGGGCAGAGGAAGACCTGCGAAGAGAAGCAGAGAAGAGAGACTAAGCTCTCAAGTTCGAGGAAGAATTGAAAAAAGAACGTGTTCTGGTCGTAGGAAGTGGCTAGCAGGGTTATGATACAAGTTGATAAACAAGGATGGTGAGTGACTGAGGAAATACTCATGCAGACCTCTTTGCTTGGTATAGAGAAAACTTGTTTCCAAGATCCTGTGGGAGGAGGAGAGTAACCTTCGTCCCTAACTATCACTGAGCCGAAAGAAAGGATTCTATCTCAGAGCATCATGGTCTAGCTTGGGGGTGGCCAGTGGTAAATCCGTTAGGACTGACTGAGCCTATGGTTGGGTGGAAACAAGCACCCCTTTCAGAAATCACATCATGTCATCTGGTTCTGATAAGTGTTTTCATACTCTATGCATTGAGTTGGAATAATGGATGAATGCATGTATTTATACATCTAAGAATGGTTTTTGTATTGAACGATCAAGTTATGTGTATGCATTTATATTCCTGTGAACTTATGCTTCTGATTGATCGTCTATATGCCCCAACTTAGCCTCAAGGTGTCATGGGATGTAAACTTGTAGGACGACCGAGATAGAAAGTATTGCGTCAATCTGGCCATGTTCGTCTCAAGAGGATATCTTCTTTAGACTCATTGTTGTGCGACCGAGATATTATGCCCAAGTCCTTAGCAAATCCACGATGAGGAAGTTGTGTTTAACTTGCGAGAGATATAAGGACCCATGTGACCAAAGTCTACAAACCTCATGCTAAGCCTAAGGGAGCTAAGTCCTTCTGGCTTCAGAGCTCTGGAAGTCCAGGACTTCGAAGTATTGTCGACCCTAATAGTCACAAATCGGTAAAAGGTGACCGAGAGTCACGGTTACCTGTAAGGTTGACCGACGTTGGGAGGTTACCCTAGTGGTTAGATGAACCCGTCTTACCGACTAAACTGAGATCCAACTCCCCATTGTGAAGTAGAACGAGCCATTGATCGAGAATGTTCGGGGGTCCCCTCAGTCGTTGGATCTACACCGAGATGAATTCGACAAAGTTCCCCTTCGGGAGAAGGGATATGCCATAGCATCAAACTCCCCGAATGTCGAAGTTACGAAGTAAAGGAGAGTCGTAGATTTGGGGAGATCGTTAGGAACCCCGCCTACCATCCGATCATTAAGGAGGAGGGACCCGTACATGGTACTTCGGGAGAATGGAGTGACAGTAGAGCCAAAACCCCCAAGGCCGGAGTTGTGAAGTAATGTGGATCATGGATGTAAGTATCCTTAGAGATCCCTTTCAACCGTTTGATCATGGGGATGCATGTATCACATCTAGAACACGTGGGGGCCCACGTGTCAAGTGACAGCATGGCCAGGTGTGACGACCTCGTGGTATGGTAAGGGGACGTCAGTGACCTGAGGTAGGTGCCACACATTCTTATCGGAGTGTTTTGGGATGGCAGGTGTCCCTCTAGGAGTGGCCCAACAATGGGACCCAAGGGACCCTTGAGTGGAAGTTACGAGCCATAGATCTTTGAGGTTACGTGGATACCCTCAGACCGTTAGATCTAGGTTGTGGTTAGCCCTGCACTGACCAACTCCGGGAGAAAGGAGAAGTGTACACCATGAAACCTCGAACGTCGAAGTTACGAAGTAGTGGAGGTCATTGATCCAAGGGTTACGTGGACATGCCATGGTCGTGAGATCGAAGGGCATGAAAGATGATCAGTCCTGAGTGATGTGGCGCAGTGATGTCACCCAGGGTGACGTGGACCCAAGTTTGTCATGCCACATGTCACCTATATTTGTGTGTATCACATACCCTACAGACCCATTGATATGTGACACATGTCACCCACGACCCCTTCTACGTGTTAGCCTCTGGTACTTGCCCACCTAGCCAAAGTGGTTGGTGAAGTGACTGGAACTCCGAGAGTCTGGGATTTCGGGACTCCGGAGGAGTTGGGGTGTAGCATTATAGAGAGACCAAAGGGCCCGAACGCTAGAGCCACGTGGAAATCTTACAAGACTTCAGGACTTCGGGACTCCGGGAGGTCTCGTGCATAGACAATAAAGAGGAGTTAAGCATCGAAGTGTCAAATTTCCCTGCTGGCCTGCATATTAGATGTCTGTGTGTTAGAAGAAGATTGAGTCCATTCGTGGGATCGGACGGTGGATGGACTCCCACCGTGGATGAAGGAACTTGGAGACAATATGTGTGAGGTGGATCCACGTGGGCGCCACATGGCCTTTGACCAATAAAAGCTGAAAGAACTTGGTCATGGCGTATCTGTCAGTCCAGAGCTCAGATTTGAGCATGGAGGCAGTGGTTGGAGAGTTATGGACGAGAAGGACGTGATAGAAATCCCAAAATTAGGATTTGGGATAGTTAAGGAAAACGAAATTATGATGCCCCACCCCTTAAAAGATCATTTAGGGGTTGGGTGTGTTACACGCATGATCATATCTAGAATGACATGAGCCCTCATGCATCATCTCTAAGCCATACTAGCATGAAATATCTAGCATGATGCCAATGCATCATATCTAAGTTGTATGCCACCTCTAAGTTGTACTCGCATGATCATATCTAGCATGATGCGGCTCACAAACATCATCTCTAAGTTGTACTAGCATGAACATAACTAGCATGATGAAAGCATCATCTCTGAGTTGTATGTCAATATCTAAGTTGTACTAGAACGATGCTCCTCGAGCCACTGTATCAACAACTCCAACCATTTGTATCATATCTAAGTTGTACTAGCATGATGATATCTTGCATGATGAAAGCATCATCTCTAAGTTGTATGACCATCTCTAAGTTGTACTAGCATGATACAGATCTACAACTCACTAATAGTCCATGATGCCACGTATCAGTGATCCCTCCCAACCAAGGAAGTCATCCCCTACCTTTCAACCAAGGGAGCAATCTCCACGAGCCCGAGCTTGTCCCTCAAGTATTCAAACTTTATCTTGGATAAAGGCTTCATCAAAATATCTGCAGTCTACTCATCAGTGGAGATATACTGGAGAACCACTTCTCCCCTCTAGATTTTATCACGAAGAAAATAATACTTGATCTCAATGTGCTTCGACCTGTCATGGAACAATGGGTTCTCTGAGAGCTTCACACAGCTCTGGTTATCATAATGTATCATGGTCGAATCCAACACCTGATCAAATAGTCCAGAAACTGGATTACGGAGCCACATTGCTTTCGTACAAGCATCACAAGTTGCAATATACTCCGCTTCCCCAATGCTGAGTGCAACAGACTATTGTTTTCTGCTAGCCCATGAAATCATAGCATAACCCAAACTAAAACATGGTCCATAAGTACTCTTTCTATCTTCCGCACTCCCTGCCCAATCTGAATTGGTAAATCCATGCAACTTTACTTCATTTTTTGAGGCATATCTCAAACCATACATTAACGTCCCACAAATATATTTCAAGATATGTTTTGCAGCCACCCAATGCTCTTGTATAGGTTCCACCTAGAACTGGCTCAACATGTTCACAACAAAGCATATGTCCAACCTAGTATTTACCAAATACATCAAGGAGCCAATCAACTGCTAGTACAAGGACGCGTCTATTGGATCAGAATCAAAGTCTCTCAACTTCCTCAAATCTGTTACCATGGGAGTTGCCATGGATTTGCAATCCATCATCCCAAACTTCTTAAGGATATTTATAACGTACTTCCCTTCTCCTAGGAAGACTTCACCACGTTTCTGTCACACTTCTAGTCCCAAGTAGTAGTGCATGAGATCAAGATCCTTCATATCAAATTCAATGGATAGCTCCTTCTTACACTGAATAATGAGAGGCTTTGCGCCTGTCAGGAACAAGTCATCAACATATAACAGTAGAATCACAAGTGCATTGTTCACAACCTTGTAGTAGAGATTCAGATCAACATGAATTTTGGAAAATCCAAGTCTTGTCAAGTAGCTATCAATACGTGCATACCAAGCTCTTGGAGCTTGTTTGATTCCATACAAGGCCTTCTTCAATCTGCATGCATGGGTTTCTTTTGGGTATACCTCAAAACCTTGAGGTTTCTCTCTATACACTTCTTCCTCAAACACTCCATTGAGGAAGGTGGTCTTTACATCCATCTAATGTAAACTCCAACCCATGGAAGCTGCTAGAGATAGTATGGCTCTGGTAGATGTATATCTGGCAACCAGAGTAAACGTCTCATCATAATCTTCTCCCTCCTGTTGGGAGAATCCTCTAGCCACAAATCTCGCCTTGTACTTATCAATACTTCCATCTACAACATGCTTTATCTTATACACCCACTTTGAAGTGACTATAACCTTCTCTTTAGGTCTTGACACAACTTTCCATACATCATTCTTCATGATGGATTGGAATTCTTCCATCACGACCTCCTTCCACTCTTTCTTCTTAATTGCTTCCTCAAAGGTGGAAGGTTTTGCATTAACCAAACTTGTCATGAGTGCCACATAACTATTGAACCTTTTGGGTTTCTTTCTTTGTCTAAAAGTAACAGTGGGAGCCTTATGTTTTTCTACTTCCTACAAAGTAGTTTCAAGCCATGCTGGTCTTTTTCTTGTCTTAGGTATAATAGTTGGTTCCACATATTCATGTGATGGTTCTTTTTCTTCATTAGATTGTTCTGAGGAACATGCACTTTCTTCTTTGGTATCTTCATGTTCCTCTTCTTCGTTGGATTCTATATGTTCTTCTATAGACTTCTTAAATGCAATCCTTTCATCAAGAGTTACATCTCTACTTATTTCAATCTTTTGTTGACCTAGAACATAGATTTTATACGCTTTTGATGATTCATTATAACCAACGAATATTCCTCTCTTTCCTGAGGGTTCCAACTTCTTTCTCTTATCCCTGGGAACATGAATGTATATAGGACATCCAAATATTCTCAAGTGTTCAACGCTTGGCTTCTTTCTTGAGAAGGTTTCTTCAGGAGTCATGTTCTTCAATATTCTATGTGGAATTCTATTCTGAACATAAACAGTTGTCATAGCTACTTCTCCCCATAGGAACATAGATAAGTTCTGAGCATTCATCATTGCCTTGATTGATTCTTCAATGGTTCTAGTCTTTATTTCGGCCACACCATTATGTTGAGGATTGTGAGGGACAATGAGCTCCCTCCTAATCCCAGCTTCTTTACAGAAGGTAACGAGCTCCTTGGAGGTGTATTCTCCTCCATTATCAGATCTTATTGTCTTGATCTTCTTATCTGTTAGGTTCTCTACTTCAGCCTTGAATTCTTGGAATTTGTTAAATACTTCATCCTTAGCCTTTAATAGATACAACCATGTCTTTCTCGAGAATTCATCTATGAACGTTACATAGTAAAGAGATCCTCCTAGAAACTTCATTGGCATAGGTCCACATACATCTGAATGAATTAGGTCTAATATCTCTTTGGATCTATTCTCACTACTTGGGAAAGGTTTCTTAATGTTCTTCCCAAGTGCACATCCTCTACACACACCTTCATGTATTGACTGTAATTATGGTATGCCTACAACCATTTGTTTCAGGGATGACAAGGCTTGATAACGAAGGTGCGCACACCTTCTATACCATAACTCACTAGGGTTGATTTCGTCATGTACTAGAGCTTGAGTATTATGACCTAGGAGTTTATATAACATTCCTTCACGGGTTCCTATAACTCTAGCATTCTCTATCTTGGACTCTTTAGACCATACAAGAACTTTTCCATCCACAAAATCTACTCTATCTCCTTTCTCTTCCAAACAGGAAATAGATACTAGATTATTTTTCAAACCAAGAACATATAAAACATTACTAAAATGGATAGAGTTACCTATTTCCATTTTGATAGTAGCTTGTCCAATTCCTTTGATTGCATAAGAGTTCTTGTCTCCAAGCTCTACTTTATGAAGTGTCTCCTTCTCCTTCATGCTTGAGAAATTATTATGGTCACCTGTCATATGCCTTGAAGCTCCACTATCGATCAACCACATGTCATCTTCAATGGTTCCAGTAGGAGCTGAATAATAGAAGAAATATGTTTCATCATCTTTTGCCTTCTTTGAGGGTTCTTCATCATTGGAAGTTGATGCGTGATGTCTCTCTTTTCGCTTCCTTTTTAGTTTAGGACAATTCCTTTTCTAGTGGCCATAATCATGGCATTCAAAACATTGTACCTTTGACATATCTCTCTTAAAATTCTTTCTTGAATCAGATCTTTTCTTACCTCCATGTCTTTTAGACTTTGTTACAAAGGCTTGAGCATCTTCTTCCTTCGGAGGTTTTCCCTTGGAGTTTAACCTTGTCTCTTCTTGTGCACAACAGGTCCAAAGTTCTTCTAACATTGGAAATGCTTTCCTTGTATTCATGCTTGCAACAAATGCAACCCATGATCTAGAGAGACCATTGAGTGCTATGTTCACAACTTCCTTTTCTAGGATGGCTTCATCAATAACTTGTAGTTGATCTCTCAACTGAAAAATCCTCACAAAGTATGAAGCTATGGTGTCTTCTTTTGTCATTTTTGTGTCATAGAGTTCATTCTTCAGACTCATCACTTGTCCAGTATTTCTGACTGAGAAAAGGTTTTTTAGGGCATCGTACTTCTTCTTGGATGAGTCAAGATGAGAAATCTAGGGTATCAAGTGATCCTTTATAGATTCCACTATGATACTCATAGCATTAATGTCATTATCCTTGAACTTCTCCAGTGTTGCAACGTTCTGAGGTTTCGTCTCTTTTCTTGCTTCAAACTATGGTTCCATGATATTGCCTTTCACAATATCTAGGACTTTATTTGTGGCAAGGATGAGGTCAATTCTTGTCTTCCATGCTTTGAATTTAAAGCCCCTTCTAACTTTTTTTCTGACTTGGTCAACCTTTGATTTTGACCAAAAACTCAAACTTGACGCCTTGGCTCGCTGAGAGTACCAGGAGGTGCATTTGGCTAGGGCGCACTATGCTATCCAGAAATTAGGTCAAGCACTTCACTTAAGGTGCCTCAACAAGAGGGTTAGCGTTTCGTTGTTGCAACAAAACTTTGACTGCAACTGCAACTACAACTGAGCAAATCGTCCCAATCTACCTTCCAGTGGTTAGACTGTCCGAAGATAATGTGGGCCCATAACCTGTTAAAATAATAAGTGTCCTCATTTTTACCATAGACAATATCACATATTGTCACCCATCCATAGGCACAAAGGCCACCCCTGAGCACCTTAACCTTGACAACTAGAATAATTCTAGAAGCAAACACTAGAACGAATATCCAACCAAGGTAGCGTACCTCTCTCCAAAGCTAGCGTACCAAGCAGAAAGTCCAAACCATAAACAAAGACCAAGTCACCACTACACCAATTGCAACTCTCCTCCAATCATGCACACCACTAGTCCTTATGCAATTGTGAGAGTGAGTGAGTGCAAATGAGCTCAACCGCCCTCTATTTATAGTCCTCCAAGTGACCTGACTAGGCCCACTTCTTCTTCTGGAGGCTACAAATTTATTATAATTTATTCTCTTAAGACGACTTGTCTTCTAAGGTTATTAACCAACTATTTAGGGTTTCTCTTGCTTCCCATAATATTCTAGTCTCGTCAAAGGTTACATGTAGAGGCTAATACCTCACGCAACTACCATAACATCAACATGTTGCATGCAAACTATAATCTGAAAGAGTGAAGTGACAACCAAAGCATGGTGTTAAACTAGTAGGCTATATTATTTTTAATAAATAAATATTATGTAGACCCTACAAACTAGAATATTACAGTGCGAATAGAAGCCAAGGAAACCAAAGGGTTTTACATATATAAATATATTATCAGAGTTCTAACTTAAAAAGATTCAAGGGTTTTCATTTTGAAACCCTAAGCCAACGCCAAGGTCGTATGGAAATAGTTAACAGGAATAAATATATTGGGAATATTATTCATCAAAATAAACCCTCACCCTAACACTAGGTTCGAGATACTTAATACATGACTCTGGTAATAAAATAACCATAACCCATCAAGGTAACTATGAGATGGGTATTTCCCTTATTAAATCGTAAACATAAATAGAGTTACCAATTAAAAAGGAAAAGTTTAATATAATACAAGAGGCTCATATGCATGATCTTTCACCGTTTACAAAACACTGCAACCACGACTTCTCGAAATAGAGTTTGCCCCAAGAGTTATAGAGTACCCTACACAAAGGAATGTAAATTGTTAGAACCATATCCAAACATTATAAGAAAACAAACCTAAATTTATGACTATAAACGAAATAACTTTAATGAGAAGACTAGAGCATAAAACGGGTCTTTTGGAAAGAGAAGACTAGAGCATAAAAGACCCTGTGAGTTCTCCCTCAACGTTTTGGAAAACTATAAACCATAATGAGGCTTGGGTAACACGCTGTCATTAAGAGATGGTAGTATTGGTGCGAATAAGACTCTCAGATGTAAAGCTAGTAGCAAGACGTGGCTTATTCCGACACTACCAACTCGGATAACCAAAGCCATCCTCAAGTTCATACACAGTTCAATGCATAGCGATTACATGATTGAGTTAAGACTCTTTTATAATTATGCGTTGGGAGAATGGATACAACTATGAGTTGTGCATCCAACTATGACCCTAAGTTCAATAGCCAAACGAGCACAAGCTTGTTAATCAAGGTGCATGTGGGAGTATTCCTCTATGGAATTACCACGATATATTATATGATTGTTTCCTTAGGTATAGGTTAAAACCTGGTGTGGAAACAATATATATAAATTAATCATTGAATCATTTAAGCATGATAAAGCTATAGTAATACAATAGTAGAGGTGAAATCGAATTGTTTGGTATGTATATAACTTGATAAAGGAGAAAATATTACCTTTGTGCAAAGCACAGTTAGCCAAACTCTTGTGTGTGTGTCTGTATATATATATATATATGTTAGTTTGCGAAGATATCAATGAATACAATTATAACCAGGAAAATTAATAAAATGAGGAAATAATACCTGTTGAAAGAGGAAATTGGTGTCATCACATAAGTCAATCCCCAAGTCAAGGATTGTTTCCTAAGAAGACCCTCTCCAAGTCATGTAAAAGAGTATGAGTTGGATGGGGGCATTACTTCTGGGCATGGGGTTTCTCGACGTACAAGGGATCATATTGTCTCATTTATGGGTGTCTTTGTAGGGGATGTGTTGCATCCTCATTTTCGATGCAACCTTTTTCCAAGCCCTTTATTGCTATTAATTGATTATGGCCCGAACTTTGAGTACCATGTGCAATGGAAAGTAAAGAGTACCGCAATGTCACTTGAGGCTAGGATCACATTGAGTGCCATGTGCAAGGAAAGTAAAAGACACCGCAAATGCATTCCCTCAACAAGTGGGACATTTATTAATTACATGTTTTATTTTACAGGTCCTTGATTTTTATGGAGAAGTGTTTCATTTCTCTCAAGACCTTAGGGCGAGCATTTAGAGGATAATATATGGATTTTATCTTTTGCTAGCTACAACCCTATGGGCCTTTAGCCCCTTCTTCCCATGAAATGAGGTACAAGCCCTTCTTGGGTTAATAGACCCGGAAACCAAAAAGATGAGGAGATAGAGAGGAATAAATGTGAAAAGTGGCAAGTATGGACTGGAATGGTACGATGGCCCTCCAATGAGACCCCCTAGTAGCAACCCTTTTCCTGAGGGTCACCCACTTACTAGGACAACATGTCAACCACCAAGGTAAAATTGTTGGAGATACTTCACACACACCTAGGATTTATTTTTCCTAAGGTTTTCCCTATGCTTATTAGTCGTTATCTACTCTCCTACATTTTAGGGAGAATATTTTGTTTCCTACATTCTAGGGAAATATTCTCTTCAGTTCACACTTTAGTTGGATCAGTTGAGTGGAGTCTTGATGCCACATTGGTTCCATCACCATGCCACATTGGGATCATCACTACTAATGCGCATTGTCCTTGGGATTATCACCAGAGTGGCGCATTGTTAATACCATCAGTCAGTTAATTGAGGATTGAAAGGCTAGTTGACTTAGACTAGGTGGCAGTTAACTCCTGTAACTTCCGATGTGTTTCTAGATCACTCTAGACCACCACTATGGTACATTGGCTTCTCTTCCAGCGCCCATTAGTTGAGTTATACGTAATATATCATGTGTAAATTATCATTCATTCACTCAGTTAATACAATTCTTGATTCTCTCTCTCTCTCATTTCCATCTTTTCTCATTTCTTATGAAAATTGTGTGTGTCCTTTGCTAGATAGATCTTATCTGTGCAAGTTCATCCACATTTACATGGTATCAGAGCCGACAAATTGCTAGGAAAAAGACACACCAGACTCTTTTTGCAGGTACCAAAGATTGAAGACAGCGGGAAAATGGAATTTCCAAAAGAATTGATTCTTACACCATGCGATTTCTTTGCATGGAAGCATAAGATGGAATTGCATCTTTGAAGCAGAGGATTATACAGGTTAACTATGGGCTTAGAGACCGAACCCATATCAGCCATAGAAAAATCCAAGTATCTAAATCAAATACTTGCATGGGATCATGATTATCAAGGAATGTTTAAAAAAAAAATTGTTGAAAATTGGTGTCATTACATAAGTCAAACCCCAAGTCAAGGACTATTTCCTAAGAAGACCCTCTCCAAATCATGTAAAAGAGTATGAGGTGGATGGGGGCATTACTTCTGGGCATGGGGTTTCTCGACATACAAGGGCTCATATTGTCTCATTTATGGGTGCCTTTGTAGAGGGTGTGTTGCATCCTCGTTTTCAATGCAACCTTTGTCCAAGCCCTTTATTGCCATTAATTCATTATGGTCCGAACATTGAGTACTATGTGCAATGGAAAGTAAAGAGTACCACAATGTCACTTGAGGCTAGGATCACATTGAGTGTCATGTGCAAGGAAAGTAAAAGACACCGCAAATGCATTCCCTCAACAACCGAGATATTTATTAATTATGTGTTTTATTTTACAGGTCCTTGATTTTTATGGAGAAGTGTTTCATTGCTCTCAAGACATTAAGGTGTGAATCTAGAGGACAATATATGGATTTTATCTTTTTCTAGCTACAACCCTACAAGCCTTTAGCCCCTTCTTCCCATGAAATGAGGTACAAGCCCTTCTTGGGTCAATAGGCCCGAAAACCAAAAAGATGAGGAGACAGAGAGGAATAAATGTGAAAAGTGGCAAGTATGGACTAGAATAGTACGATGGTCCTCTAATGAGACCCCCTAGTAGCAACCCTTTTCTTGAGGGTCACCCACTTACTAGGACAACATGTCAACCACCAAGGTGAAATTGTTGGAGATACTTCACACACACTTATGATTTCTTTTTCCTAAGGTTTTCCCTATGTTTATTAGTCAACATCTAGTCTCCTACATTTTAGGGAGAATATTCCTTTTCCTACATTCTAGGGGAATATTCTATTCAGTTCACACTTCAGTTGGATCAGTTGAGTGGAGCCTTGATGCCACATTGGTTCCATCACCATGCAACATTGGGATCATCACTACTAATGCGCATTGTCCTTGGGATTATCACCAGAGTGGCGCATTGTCGATGCCATCAATCAATTAACTGAGGATTGAAAGGCTAGTTGACTTAGAATAGGTGGAAGTTAACTCCCGTAACTGCCGGTGTGTTTCTAGATCACTCTAGACCACCACTATGGCACATTGGCTTCTCTTCCAGTGCCCATTAGTTGAGTTATACAGAGTATATCATGTGTAAATTATCATTCATTCATTAAGTTAATACAATTCTTGATTCTCTCTCTCTCGTTTCTGTCTTTTCTCATTTCTTACGAAAATTGTGTATGTCCTTTGCTAGATAGATCTTATCTGTGCAGGTTCATCCACATTTACATAGTATTAGAGCTGATAGATTGCTAGGAAAAAGACACACCACACTCTTTTTGCAGGTACTGAAGATTGAAGACAATGGGAAAATGGATTTCCAAAAGAATGATTCTTACACTGTACAATTTCTTTGCATGGAAGCAGAAGATGGAATTGCATATTTGAAGCAGAGGATTATACGGGTTAGCCATGGGCACAGAGACCAAACCCACATAAGCCATACAAAAATCCAAGTATCTAAATCGAATGGATGAAGTGTATGGAACTATTTGCAGACTTATTTCTCTTGATCTCCTCTTTCACATATCCTCTTGTAAAACCCTCGATGAAGTTTGGACCACCATGGAAGGAATTTTTGGCAAATAGGATGAGATGAGGGGACACATGATCGAGGTGGAATTTCTCACTTTGGATCCAAAAACCTTTGACAATCTCCAAGATTGTTTTACCAAATATAAGGATTTGTTGTTGCAACTCAAGGCTTGCGGGGTTGATAAATATAAGGAGGAGAAACAAATGGTTCCTACCATTCTTTCCAAACTTGGTCTAGAATACTCAGTGTTTGTATCCACATTTCATTAAGTTAGGCTCACCTTTGGAACTACCTGGAAAATGCCCTCTCTTGAGGCCTTTATCGAGTCTCTGACGTAAGAGCAAACCAAGATCATCAATATGGGAAAAATCAAAGGCTCAAAGGCACATGCACTTGCTGTCCAAGATGGTAGCAGACACCAAAATCAGAAATATAAACACAAATACAAAGGGAAGGGACATGCAAATCCAAAGAAGGAAGGGTAATCAAAACCCTTCAACAATTCTTTTGGATCCAACGGTGGAAAGGGAAGAAAAGGGGAGAAATGCACTTACTGCCAACGATGATTCCATCCAGAATCCGCATGCATGCAAAAAAAGATAGATCAAATGGCACAAATACTTAAGCAAAACAACCTTGGAGATCGCATCCCCGAGGGTGCAAAGAAGAAGAAGAAGCTAGAAGATCTAAACTCCAAGAAAGGCAATTATATCCATGCTTTGATTGCCATTAACTTCTCTCTCGATGCTTGGATTGTAGATTCAAGTGCATCACACCACATGACATCCAAATAGGAAGTCTACTCTTCATTGTACGCATGCAAAGGTCCTCCTATTCTGATGGGGTACGACTCTCCAGTCGAAGTCAACGACAAAGGAAGAGTTGAACTCACAAACAAGAGCTTCGAGAATGTGCTACACATTCCCAAACTCTCCGTCAATATTCTCTCTGTGTATCAGATGACAAACTTAGGCACCAAAAAGAAAGTAATATTCACACCTGATGCAGTGGATATCTATGACATGAAAACCAATTCCAAAGTTGCTACTGGTGAGGTAAATCACCAATCTAGACTCTACACATTTTCTGAATTTATTGAACCAGATTCTACATTATTGCTTACACATGCTGATGAAAGCAGTAGGATATGGAAAGAAAGGTTTGGGCATTTAAATTTCAAATACATGCAACAACTTAGCAAGCAGGGAATGGTTGAAGGTATACCTGACATCAACTTCTCCAAAGGAATTTGTGAGGGATGTGTTCTTGGAAAACACCTTCAAGAGAAATTCGACAAAGGAAAGACTCAGAAGGCCTCCTCTCCTTTCGATGTGATCCACATCTATCTCATGGGCCCTTTTCCACATCCATCAATCAATAAAGTAAGGTATCTGCTCATTTTTGTTGATGATTTCTCACGCTACACTTGGACTTTCTTTCTCAGGCACAAATCTGAAGTCTTTCAACATCTCAAAGATTTCAAGGTCCTTGTTGAGACGCAATCAAGAAGGAAGATCAAAGTCCTTTGAACAGATAACGAGGGGGAGTATGTCAACCATGAGGTACATAATCTTTGTCTTGAGGCTGAGATTCAGTTGTAGCACATGGTTCCCTATACTCCACATGGAGTTGCTGAGCGAAAGAATAGATCCCTGAAAGAGATGGCATCTTACATGCCGCATGCAAAGTCACTTCCACATAGATTATGGGTTGAAGCCCTTAATTGTGTGAAATACGTCCAAAACAGATCTGCCCATAGATCTGTCAAGGATAAGACCCCCTTCGAGGCTTAGAGCAACCTCAAACCGGAAGTGACCCACTTTCGTATATTCGGTTCACGTGCATGGGCCAAGATTCCCTCTGAGAAGAGGAAGGCACTTGATCCACAAAGTACATAGTGTATCTTTGTTGGATACCCATATGGTGTGAAGGGATACAGACTCATTGATCCCTCTATGGACCAACTTATCATTGAGCGCAATGTCCAATTCGAGTAAAGTATCTCGCATGCACCTCAAGAGCTGCATGTAGACACTTTTGTTCTTCCACCTGTCAGAGATGATGAGCATGCACATGTCGATTCTTTTTCAGATGAGATTTTTGATTTAGAGGATTCAGATGATTAAGATACTGAGTCAGTACAGTCAGATGTAGAGTCAGTGCAGGCAGATGTAAATGCAGAGCCAGAACCAAGGCCCAAGTGGGCCAAGACTACTCTTCAGGATGCATGAGATCTTGTTGGGGATCCAGTTGATACCAGGAGGACTCGATCTAATTTCAAGGAGCCTCCTCTTGCACCCATTGAACCAATGCCACCCATGCATATTTTCTTGATTCAGTCTTTAGATCCACAATTCTATGGCGAGGCTACTGGGAATCCGCCATGCAGGAGGAGTACAACTCCCTCCTCAAGAACCAAACTCGGGATATGGTTCTGCTTCCTTTAGGAAGGAAACTTGTCAAGTGTAGATGGATCTACAGGATCAAGAGTGCAGATGGGTCTATAAAGCTAGGCTAGTTGTCAAAGGCTTTCAGCAGGTGCACAACATTGACTATGACGAGACCTTCGCTCCAGTAGTGAAGATGGATTCCATACGCTTGACACTTGTCATTGCGGCAACCAAGGGATGGGAAGTCCATCAGATGGACATGAATAATGCATTTCTTCATGGAGATCTCTCTGAGGACATTTATATGGATCAACCCCAGGGCTTCATGCAAGATTCATCTTTGGTATTTCGACTGAAGAAGTCACTTTATGGCCTCAACAAGCCAACCCCGAGGGAATGGTATGCCAATATGGACTCCTACTTGTTGTCACATAACTTTGTACATTGTAAGTCAGACCTGAACGTTTACATGCTCAGGACAATCGATTCACTTCTACTCCTAGTTTTGTATGTTGATGATTTGTTGATCACCGATTGCTTGACTTCAACGATTGTTGCAGTCAAGAGGATTCTGCATGATAGGTTCTTGACGAAAGACATGGGTCCACTACATTTCATCCTTGGTCTTGAGATTAGTTAGGATGCATTAGGCATCAAACTGTCTCAGGCCAAGTATGCACAAGATCTCCTCGAGAGATTCCACATGACAGACTACAAGTTTGCCCCAACTCCTTTCTTATCAAGACTCGGAATTGAGGATGGTGGGGGCACTCCACTGGTGGAAAACACATTGTACAGATAGCTAGTGGGGAGCTTGTTGTATCTCACACACTCCAGACCATACCTCTCCTATGTAGTTGGAGCAATCTCTCGGTTCATGCAAGAGCTGCATGAGCTACATTGGAAGGCTACAAAGCATATCCTTCGATACGTACATGGCACCATCACCTTTGGGATTCACTATGCAACAAACTCTGCATTGGACCTCATCAAGTTCATTGATTCTCACTGGGCTGGAGACAACATTGATCATAAGTCCACATCTGGTTACTCACTCAGTCTGGGTTTTGGGTTCTGGGCCCATCTGTTGGTCGAGCAAGAAGTAGGTTGCTATTTCTCTATCTTCAGCTGAGGCATAGTACATAGGGGTAGTTAACATAACCATTCAGGCTATGTGGCTACAACATTTTCTCACTGAGTTGGGCATTTAGTTTCATCGACTGATCATCATTTGGTGTGACAACCAAAGCACTCTGAAGTTCTGCAGAGATCTAGTTTAGAGGTAGTGGACGAAGCACATCGAGATCCACATGCACTACATTTGAGACTTAGTACATGAGGGGATCATCGACCTGCAGTTCCATCCTTCAACATGACAAAATGTAGACATCTTTACCAAGACCTTCATTGAGCAAAAGTTCCATTATCTACGCAGTCGTCCTGGAGTGAAGGACACAATTTCCTAGCAACTGTCAGTTTCTTTTTGATACATTATACCTTGAGGGGGGGGGTGTGGGGAGGGGGGGGTTTCCCATGAGGTTTCCCCTCTTTCCTCGTTTATTTCAGTGTGTCTTTTGTTTTCCGGTACCTAACATGGCCTCGTTGTCGGGACCCATTCTTTTATTTTCACCATACTGATGTTCAGAAGGGGTGTTGGAGATACTTCACACACACCTAGGATTTCTTTTTCCTAAGGTTTTCCCTATGTTTATTAGTCATTATCCAGTCTCCTACATTTTAGGGAGAATATTCATTTTCCTACATTCTAGGGGAATATTCTCTTCAATTCACACTTTAGTTGGATTAGTTGAGTGGAGTCTTGATGCCACATTGGTTCCATCACCATGCAGTATTGGGATCATCACTGCTAATGCACATTATCCTTGGAATTATCACTAGAGTGGCGAATTACTGATGCCATCGGTAAGTTAAATGAGGACTAAAAGGATAGTTGACTTAGACTAGGTGGCGGTTAACTCCCTTAACTACCCGTGTGTGTCCAAATCACTCTAGAGCACCATTATGGCGCATTGGCTTCTCTTTCAGTGTGCATTAGTTGAGTTATACAGAGTATATCATGTGTAAATTATCATTCATTCATTCAATTAATACAATTCTTGATTCTCTCTCTCTCTCTCGTTTATGTCTTTTCTCATTTATTCTGAAAACTGTGTATGTCCTTTGCTAGCTAGATCTTATCTATGTAGGTTCATCCAAATTTACAGAACTGAGGCAAAAGGCATAATTTCCAAGCAAACATTTTCAAAATCAAGAAAGGACCCTTTGCAACATGTTCAAATGCTTCAATTATTAAAATGACACTTACCACGAGACCATACTTGTTACCTCATGGAGCAAGACATGTTGTCCTCTGTGGGACAAACTAGTGTGGTGGATGTTGTTGTTGTCAATTAGTGGTGATGTGTGGTAAGAGGAGGGATTATGTCTGCTCATCTAGCTCTCGACACTCCATGTCTGCAATCTACGGGCCTTGAGACATCACCTCCTTAGTTACCCCTAGAAATTGTGTGTGTGTGGGGGGGGGGGTAACAGGTTAATTTTAGGAAAACAAACTTTATTTATTTTCCATCACGAGGTCATCCATTCATGCACACACATTATTTACATTGATTTTTTAGGATTTCTTATAAATCAATTATCTGTATTTTGATGGAGGTTTTGATTTTGTTAAGGAAACACACAATACACCAAATGAAGTGATTTTAATGTGTATATATATGTTCTTAAAAGCTCAAAACTTCGCTAAAGTTTAATGCATAAACCATGGATTTGCATAGTTAATATGCTACCCCTCCTCCCCCCCCCCCAACACACAAAAAAGAGAGAGAGGATTCCACCATTGAACATGATTGATATCTTATTTTGCAACATTAATCTAAAACTCACTTGTGCGAGGACAATGGGCTTTAACTGTGCAACATTTTTAAATTCCATGCACACTTTAACTCAAATTATGCATTTACTATGGAAACTCTACTCCTATGGACCAAATGCATTTCGATGCACCAAGACATGACCTTCCATTGCCCAAGGGATCTCAAAATCCATGAAAGTGTACATGTAAACAAACCTACAAAAACTTAATGTGATATGAGTTGTATAAAGAATGAAATGAAAGCTAGGAATACGAATGGAAACACACACACATAGATATTGCAAAGAACACAATAATATAGTGAAACCCAAGTTCTATTAATGAATGTAATAGGAAAATATTGTAAAATGCAAAGCAATACAAGCTAGCTAGAATGGTGTTAGCTTATCCTTGAAGAGATAGTTATTGACTATGCTCATTTGCAAGAAGACATTATAAGAGGCTGAAAATGGCCTTTTAACATAAAGTACTAAACCCTAAGGGGAACAATCCATAAAGATCCAAAACCCTAACCCTAGGAGACGAAGCACCAAAAGGGTTGTGGGCCCCAAGGTGGCTAGTTGAAACATCAACTTCTTGAGGGTGCAACTTTTGCATACAACCTCCATTTGTGGCACACAATAACTTGTTAGAAATATCTAACTGAGAAGTACAATTTTTGATAAGCCTATGTAGGCCACAACCACTCTAGGCCTCCGAATGGAAAAAAAACATCATTTAAGACCTTAAAATGGCCGTAGAAGTTTAGGACTTGAAAAATTGTAGATGAAAAATTGCCAAGATGGGGAACTGTGTTGAGCTAGTGGAAGACGCGGGTGGCCATCGATGTCCACCTAGATCACGATGACACCTATTTCTTTGACCCAATAAAAGTGTTTTGAATGTGTATTCATTGGTCATTCAAAACTCAAATGTTTGCAAAAGTTGAACACATAAACCATGGATTTTCATATTTAATATGCAACTCAAGAAAAGAAGGATTCCACTACTCAAAAACCAAAATTTTATTATGAACAAGAGTTGAAAACATACTTGTGCTAGGGAAATGGTGTTTAACAATGTGCAACTTTTAAATTCCTACTGACTCAATGGTCTCTCTTATGTAGAACAAAAACACATGTATGCACCAAGACTTGGCCTTCCACTTCCTATGAGATCTTAGAATCCATCAAATTATTTATGGGCAATCAAACTCATAGAAATTCAATGATACCTTTGGCTTTGATCCAATGAAGTGATTTTAATGTGTATTTGTTGGTCATTCAAAACTCAAATGCTTACAGAAAATTAATGTAAAAACCATGAAGGTGCATTTTTAATGTGCAACTCAATGAAAAAATATGGATTCCAATACTAAATATCAAGTATCTTATTATGTGATAACAATTTAAATCCTACTTGTGGCAGGGCAATGGTGTCTAACTATGCAAAATTTTTAAATTCTATCTCTATGTTAGCTCAAATTATGCATTGACTTGACGTAATCTACTCCTATAGATCAAATACACCTTGATGCACCAAGACATGGCCTTCCATTGCCTAGGGGATCTCATAATCCATCAAATGATATATGCAAACAAATCCACATAAACTCAACGTTAACTTTGGCTTCGACCTAATGAAGTGTTTTTAATGTGTAGTCATTCAAAACTCAAATGTTTGCAAAAGTTTAATGCAAAAACCATGGATTACACTTTTTATATGCAACTTACTGAAAAAAGAAGGATTCCAATATCGAATAAAAATGATCTTATATGTGACACAATCTAAAACCTACTTATGCCAAGGCAATGATGTTTAACCATGCAAAACTTTTAAATTCCATGTTTATGTTAGCTCAAATTATGCACAAACCTGACATACTCTACTCTTGCACACCAAACACACCTTGATGCGCCAAGACATGGCCTTCCATTGCCTAGGGGATCTTAGAATTTGTCGAATTATATATGCAAACAAACCCACATAAACTCAATAATACCTTTGGCTTCATGTGTATTTAATGTGTTTTTACTAGTCATTCAAAACTCAAATGTTTGCAAAAGTTTAATACATAAACCATGTATTTTGATATTTAGTATGCGACTAAAAAAAGAAGAAGGAATCCACTACTAAATAACAAGTATGATCTTGTTTTGCGATAACAATCTAAAACCTAATTGTGCTTGGGCAATGGTGTTTCACCAGGGAAAACTTTTTAAATTCCATGTATTTGTTAACTTCAATTATGCACTAACTCAATAGACTCTATTCCTATACACGAAACACACCTTTATGCACCAAGGCACGCCCTTCCATTGCTTAGGAGATCTCATAATCTATCAAATGATACATGTAAACAAACCCACATAAACTCAATGATACTTTTGACTTTGACCTAATGAAGTGTTTTTAATGTGCATCTACCAATTCATTCAAACACAAATGTTTGCAAAAGTTTAATGCATAAACCATGGATTTGCATATTTAGTACGCTATTAAGAAAAAAAAAGGAATCCAGGTATCTTATTCTGCAATAACAATCTAAAACCTACTATGCCAAGATAATGTTGTTTAACCATCCAAAACTTTTGAATTCCACATCTATGTTAACTCAAATCATGCACTGACTCATTAGAAACTACTCTTGTACACCAAACACACATTGATACACCAAAATACAACCTTCCGTTCCCAATGGGATCTCACAATCTCTCAAAGTATATATGTGAACAAACCCATAAAACTCAATGATACCTCTGGCTTTGACAACTTTTTTCCTCAAAAAACTATTGAGAAACACTCGAACAAGCTGTATCAGTCCGAAGGTAAGATCTCTACCTTTGGATTGCAACAACATTGAGAGAAAATGGAGGAGTGAACCAAGATAAATTGAGCCTAGAAGACTAGTGGAAAACACAAGATGGGGCAAAAACAAAAGGTAAAAGCTTAAACCGAAAGTCAATTGAATAAAAAAGAGAAACCGCCGACCGTTGATAGGGCACGATCTAACGGTTCGGATACAACAACTCACGTTGGACTCAATCCGTGGCAAAGCCTTAGAAAAATACCACGACCGTCCGATCGACAACGTCGGACGAATTCGAACCGTAGATTCGCGTAGATGGGCCCCTCGAGGTTCACTGCCCGTGGCTACATAGTTCGCATTTCGAACCGGTCCTTCACATCCACAGCTGCTTACACTCCTCTTTGAGATTTTTGCGCATTTGAGATTCTTAAGTTTTCGAGTCCATCCAACAATGGCCGATGTTGCTGCTGCCCCCGCTGCCAATGTCAAGACCAAGGCACCCAAGGAGAAGAAGCCGCGAGTTGCCAAGGGCCCCAAACCTGCTCCATCCCATCCAACATATTTGCTGGTATGGAATTTCTGTACTGTGGTTTCTTGTAGTTTTACATCACGTGGAGGAGATCGAATTTTGGCTAAAACTTTTGTGTTTTTTGTTTTTTGTTTTTCACAGATGATCACAGAGGCGATTTCAACTTTGAAGGAGAGGACTGGTTCCAGCCAGTTCAAGATAGCTAAATTCATTGGTGCAAAATACAAGGCCGTTCTCCCTGGGAATTATGAGAAGTTGCTTCTGATTCAGCTCCGCCGCCTTTCTAAGAATGGAAAGCTTACCAAAGTTAAGGGCTCATACAAGCTCTCGGACGAACTGAAGGCCGCTGCTAAAGCTGCAGCTAAGCCTAAGAAGCCTGCTACTGCCGTGAAGAAGTCTGCAGACAAGCCCAAGCCCAAGCCCAAGCCTAAGCCTAAGGCTGCAGGCGTTGCAAAGAAGTCTGGCAGGCCAGCTAAAGTTGCTAAGGCTCCAGCTGCCAAGACTGCAAAGGCCCCTGCTAAAGTTTCTGCCAAACCTGCTGCTAAGGGTCCCGGTAGGCCCAAGGTTGCTCCTAAGAAAGTTGCTAAGCCTGTTGCTGCTGCCAAGGCTCCGAAGGCCCCCAAAGTTAGCAAGCCTAAGCCAAAGCCGAAGCCCAAGGCCAAGGCTAAAGCTCCCCCTGCCAAGAAGGTAGAGAAGCCCGTTGCTTCTCCGAAGAAACCTGTGGCAGCTGCTCCCCCAACTCCGAAGCCGGCCGCCACTCCAGCTAAGAAGGTAGCCACCCCCAAGAAGGCTGCTACTCCGAAGAAAGCAGCGACGCCAAAGAAGGCTCCAACGCCTAAAAAGGTGGCCACGCCAAAGAAGCCTGCCACTCCCAAGTCCGTCAAAAAGACCCCCAAGCGTGGCCCCCCTGCCAAGAAGGCGAAAAAATGAAAGTTGAAAGAAGGAAGAATAGTAATCCTGATTGTCTTCTTTTATTTTTCTAACCGATTTAATGGTGTTTATGAACACCACCCATTGTTTGGGAGATTTGTGATATTTGCCTTGGGCTATTTGGATTACTTGGAATTCTTCTGTACGATACCATTTGTATTTTAAACAATTCAAGACACCAAAATGTATTTATTAACAGCTTTGGTGTGTAGGGTTTGAAGATTTCTTATTGATTGGTTTCCCTGTGAATCTCCAGATCTTGTTTACATCGACAGATATTAGAAATTCATTGTTGTATTCCTTCGATTGAAAATGATGAGTAATTTTATAATAAGCAACTTATTGCAGTTGCATTTGTATTAGTTTGTGGAGCTGCTAAATGAAAAGGTTAGAGTTTTGATATTATTGAAATTTTTTCCCTCCATATTTGATCTTGTAATGAATTAATATATTAGACAGTCACTGTTGTGTTCCTTTGATTGAAATGGATAATTTTGTTTTTCAGTTTTTGGATTTTGCTGGAATAAAAGGTTTGAGCTTTGAAAATTTAGGCAATGTTTGAATACTTGAACAAATTATTGTATTATTAAAATAGTTGGAATTATGAGTGGAATGTAATGCCTGTTGGTTGTTCAGGTTTTGACCTTTGGTTTGATATGAAAGATTGGATTACTTCTCCTTTTGTTTTGCTTCTAGTAGACAAGTACATAAATGTTTGACCATAATGCTGGATTGTTAATTGTTTGTGCTTTGTTTTGTAGTTAACCCTTCATCCTTTAATAATTTTTTACAATATACAACTTTTAAACTAATTGTTATAGATGTATCTTAACCTCCTAAATTATAATAAAATTAGTTTTAATTTTTGAGGGTATAGTGATTTAGGAGCAAACATAATTTTGAGGGTATGGTGATTTAGGAGCAAACATAAACTAGTAAGAGGATAACTCAGTCTTAAAATTGGGAGTCTTAGGTATGTTTTTCAGGTTTTGACCCTGGGCTTCATTTGCAAGATTAGATTACCTGTCTTTTCGCTTCTAGTGAAACCAAGTATATAAAATGTTTGACTAGAATCCTGTATTATTAAATGTTTATGTTCTAGTTGTATAATAGAGCAATGTTCACCCTTTATCCTTGTAACCTTTTACAATATACAGTCTTAACTTATTATTATGTATCTTAACCTCCTAATTTATAATAAATTTATTTTAACTTATGAGGATATAGTGGTCGAGGAGCAAGCTTTGACCAGTTAAGAGTATCAGCTTTGACCAGTTAAGAGTATCACTAGTCTTCAGATTGAGATTCTTTTATTGTGTAGTTGAAATTATAACCAGTTAGGACTAGTCTTCATATTGAGATTCCTTTAGTTTGTAGGTAAATTTCTAACCAGTTAGGGTTAATCTTCATATTGAAATTCCTTTAGTTTGTACGTAAATTTCTAACCAGTTAGGGCTAGTCTTCATATTGAGATTTTGTAGGTAAATTTCTAACCAGTTTGGACTAGTCTTCAGATTGAGATTCTTTTAGTTTGTAGGTAAATTTCTAACCAGTTAGGACTTCAACTTAGAGTCTCACAACTTGAATGTAGATTCTGTTAATTCTCAGGTAGAGTCCTAGGTTTTTTTCACCAGGAAAATTTCACTTTACATATATATTTATACAAAAAACCTCGTTACAGTACATGATCAATACAAAAAAACATTTCCTTCCTCACAAAACAGAAATTTACAGAAGTAAAAAGACCCTCGAATCTCAGCCTGAACAGAGGATCCCCACCCATGCAGAAAGTTTCAAAACATCTCTCTACGTGGTCTTCAACCAAGCAGGTCATTACCCCAAAAAATTTCAACCAAACAGGTCATCACCCCCCCAAAAAAACCAGCATTCAACAAAAAGACACTACAGAAACAGAAGTTAATTAAGAGCAGTCCTAGTTGATAGAATAGAGTCTTACAAACTTGAATTTAGATTCTATTAATTTTTAGGTGGAGTCCTAGTTGATAGAGTTGTAGATTTAATGTGTTTTGCTAGTGAGCTATTGTACTCCCATACATTACATTGGGGCATATTTTTAGATGGAGTCTTAGTTGATTTCAAGTATTTTAGTGAGCTATCAGTTAAGGTGTTTTGCGAGTTATTGTCCTCCCATACATTACACTGGGGCATTTTCTTAGAGATATGGATGGTTAATTATACATTGGGTCATATTTTTGGATATGGTTGCTTAATTGTAAATTAGTTTGAGCACACTTTGGGTCAATCTGACTTTGAGCATACTTTTGGAGATGGTTGGTTAAGTGTAAATTAGTTTGATAACTGATAATTTGGATTTAATATTATATTGAAGAGCAAAAATGGTGGAACTTGCAACCTTCCAGATACTAGTGAAACAACTCTTTAAAAACATACATAGATGTCTGAGCTGTAAACTAGATGGTGGGTTGCTTTTGTATCTTAACCCTTGAACTACTGCATTCCCAATATCGATCAAACCATCCCTTGAAAATATACAAAGATATGTGAGATGGTAACTAAGTGGTGGAGTGCCTTGCTATCTTTATCCTTGGACTTGGAACCTTCCAAGTACTCTAGCTAGACCATCTTTAGTATATGCATAGACCACCTCTTAAAAATATGCAGAGATGTGAGCTATCTAGTGAGTTTTATTTTTTAATGTCGAATTGTATGTAAGTGTTTAAGATGAATATACATTGTTTATAAAGAAGATATAACTAAACTCACTGCAAGCTTTTACAAATTTTTATTGGAGGGCAGAAGACAATATACACGAACAATTTTTATGTATGTTGGTTTTGCTGTGATTAGATTTTGACCTCTGTATTAACTTCATAATATAACTTGGTTTGGTTGTGATCAGGTTTTGACCTTGACCTGAATATTAGCTTGATTGGCAAAATTGTACAAGTAGTTTGATCACTGACAAAAGATTATGGACTCGTACCAACAGACAAGTACATAGATGTTTGACTAAAATCTTTAATTGGTATATATTTTAATTTTGTGATTTACATTTATAATCTACAGGTTTATAATAACAGATGTATGTTAACAGACAAGTACATAAATGTTTGACCAAAATTCTCAATTGGTACATGGTTTAGGTTCGTAATTCACTTTTGTGATTTACAGGTTGTAATAATAGATGTATGCTAACATCTTAGATAGCTTGAAATTATAATAGAATGTATTTTATGTTTATTTATTATAAATTAAATTATTTTGTTAGATTAATTTTGATTTAGTTATTAATGGGTTTACCATTAATAGTTTATAGATCCATGGTATTGGGTAATCTATGATATTAGCATGTGATGAAGTTTATTTAAAGTTCAAACAACTATGTTTTAAAATGTTTTGAGTGGCTTGTTTTATGGCTGGTATGGTTAGATTGATTAAGACAAGTGAAAATATATTTCTAAAAGTTGGTAGTTGGTTTTTATGTTTAAGGGTTTCTAGGTTAAAACTTTTATGCATTTTATATTTGCTTTGTAGTATTTGATGTTAATTTTTTCACTATGTTGGGTTTTCCATTATAGTGAGAAAAACCAACAAAAACCACAAAGCAAACATAACATGCAGGAGGTTTTTACCTTAGAAACTTTTAATTGGGAAAACCAATTTTCAAAGATATATTTTTATTCACTTTGGCTAATCTGGCCAAGCTAACCAAAGCAAAGGGTTTTCAAGGCAAATTTACAATAGAGTTTTTCAATAGGTTTCATAATATGCTAATGTCATGGATAACCCAATATCATGGGTCCATAATCCACCAATGGTAAACCCATTAATGACTGAGCCAAGATTAATGAAATTTGGAGGGAAAAACTGTTATGAAGAATTTGGTTGACTAGATTGAATCTCCTTGGAAGGAGAGAACATTGGATGGAAAAAATGTGATGGAGAAATTGGTTCACTAGATTGACTTTCTTTGGAAGAGAGAGAGTCATGTGAGCCATGTGGTTTGAAATAAGCTTCTTGTTTTTGTGAATTTTGTCTTGTAAAGCATAGGGTACTCTTATGAAATGCCTCACTAAGACAAAATCTATTAAAGTAATTGTTTCCTTTTTAATTACCTTCCTCTTCCAAATCCCTCTAAAGGGAAGGGTGTTGGTCAAGGAAGTCAGCTATTTATGGTTCGAGTGGTTTTGTTGTGAGACGATTTTTATCAAACATATCACCACTTTTTGGGTAAGAGGTTAAATTGCAATATGGAGTAGTAGCTGGTCTCATGTATGAGACTAAGGTTAGATGTTATAAAGAAGCACATGACTCCATTGAAGATAGCTTTAGTGATGCCCACAAGGAATCGATTTTCTCATGGACATTATCTATGTTAAAACAATCTTTTGGCCTTGGAGTGATCTAAAATTGTATTTGATTGGTTCAAAGATCATTTATTTTGCATGTAAGGAAAGAGAGTATTTGCCAATGAGATCTTCAACAATATCTGATTTTGCATTTGATGAATGCAAGCTTCTAAACTATGCAAATTTCCAAGCTCAGTTGACAGGTAATAACATAAACGACTTGCATAGAGAATTGTTCAAAGCAATGAAAGATGCAGAGTCACACAAGGAAGAAATCATAGTCATTTCTGAAAAGATAGAAATCCTCACACATGTCCTGACAGAGACCTCAGAGTTGAAAAACTCTATGGCCAAAGTAGAATCCCGCCTTGACCTCATGGACACCTTATTACATAAAATAAATGAGGTTAAGAAGAACTCTCAAAACCTGTTAGAAATCCCAACAATGTAGAGCCTGATATCTTCAAAGATAAAGAAGATGCTAAGAAGCATAAAAGAAACAAATCCTTTGGAATGTTTCAAGTAGAGGATGTGAGACTAGAATGAGATTTTTGGAGAATTTGATAGAATTTTGCAAATATTTCATTAAATAAACAAACTTTTACAAATTTGACAGAGGCTTGAAGACTGAAGTCCTTGGCATTGATACTAACAAGCAGGATCAACCTCCAATCTTTGTTACATATGCACTGCTTCAAAACTTACCCACACAAGAATGACTTTTATTCTAGAACAAACAAACTATCCAGTTATTTTGAAGGATCAACCTCCAATCTTCGCTATATATGGACTTCTTAAGAATTTATCATAAGAATGACTTTTATTCCAGAATAGACAGACTATCCAGTTACTTTTGATCTCCAATATCATCAACAGAGCGAGGAGAGAGCATACGTAAATTGAATTGATTTACATAATTATAACACATGGACTTAGACTCAGACTCGCAGAGCTCCGAATGCAAACTCTCGAATGATCAAATGAGAGGCTCGAGCCTTTCCTTATAGCATCGCCCGCAAATCAACCATGGATTACTAACTAGCATCTTTAGGTCAAAAGAGGATGCTTTTCATGAGGGGATATTTCTCTTGATCCGATTGAATTGACAAAAGAAAAAATACGACTAAGATTCAGGGAAAGTGGGGACAACCACTTGTTATCTTATCCCTTAGTGGTCTTTCGACATATGGGGACTCGGATTAGCGCTGACAGATAAAGAAAAAATACACCTAAGATTCAGGGCAAGTGGGGACAACCACTTGTTATCTCGTCCCTTAGTGGTCTTTCGACATATAGAGACCTGAATCAAGGCCGACAAATACAAAGTGGAGTGCTACGTCACCCACATAATGGTATGGCCTGTGAAATAGTCGACAAACACACAAAGTACAAAGTGGAGTGCACTGCCACCCACGAAGCATCTCTTTAAGATTTTATAAAATATTGCATGTCAACAAAGTAAACATACTATGTGCAAATTAGGGTCCACAATGCTTCCACACTAATCCTCCATGCAAGTGGGGACAACCACTTGTTATCTCATCCCTTAGTGGTCTTTCGACATATAGAGACCCGAATAAAGGTCGACAAATACAAAGTGGAGTGCTACGTCACTCACATAATGGTATGGCCTGTGAAATAGTCGACAAACAGACAAAGTACAAAGTGGAGTGCACTGCCACCCACGAAGCATCTCTTTAAGATTTTATAAAATATTGCATGTCAACAAAGTAAACATACTATGTACAAATTAGGGTCCACAATGCTTCCACACTAATCTTCCATGCAAGTGGGGACAACCACTTGTTATCTCGTCCCTTAGTGGTCTTTCGACATATAGAGACCCGAATCAAGACCGACAAATACAAAGTGGAGTGCTACGTCACCCACAGAATGGTATGGCCTGTGAAATAGTCGACAAACACACAAAGTACAAAGTGGAGTGCACTGCCACCCACGAAGTATCTCTTTAAGATTTTATAAAATATTGCATGTCAACAAAGTAAACATACTATGTACAAATTAGGGTCCACAATGCTTCCACACTAATCCTCCATGCAATTATTCAAATTATGAATCTCTTCTTCAGTCCAAGAGATATCAAAGTCATAGACATATGGATCTTGAGATTCAGGGACATCTGGTACTGGGAAGAGGAAATCATCAAGGCAACGACCCACAAAGGATTCAAGCATAAGTGCATGCTTATGGTCTTTAAGATACTCCCCTTGATAGCTAGATTAGACCTTAAGGGTCAGGAGTATCTCTTCTGAGGTTGTGCTTAGGATTTTTCCATCCTTATCTTTTGATCCCTGTTCATATTGTACAAGCGCTGAAGGATCAAGTTTGGATAAAGATGCATCGACAAATTTTAGCTTGAATTTGAACCTGAGTTCATATTGTCCTGCAATTATAAGTTCATGTTGCAAATTAAAAATAAATTGAGGTCCTTTTAATGACCATTCCTCCCTTGGCATAAATCTTTCAAACGAAATTTTAGTCCATCCAATCCATGGTTTTCTTACTGAGTTTCTAGTATCTGCACAAACAACAATTTTCCTCTTTTCACGAGCCTTTTGTAACAATAAGGAATAATGCTCCCAACATACTGGGCCAGAGCCAATATAACAATAACACATATCTTTATCATCATAGTCTAAGGAGAATTGTCGAACGCAACCCCATATCATTTTTGAAGCATTTTTTAGGCCTTCAAATTCCTTCTGCTCCCATTTTTCGAGGATCTGGATTTTCATGGGATAATTCTTGATTTCTTCAATCAATGTGGCTGACAATTGTTATTCTTCTTTCTCTCTGATCATCATCTCTATTACCTCTTGACTTACTGTTGACAAGACTTATTTTCTTCTTGTGGCTCGATCTCGATCTTTTTCTTCCTGAGTCATAGGCTGTTTTCCTTTATTTGATGGTCCTGTTGAAAACATGGCTAAATCCGCAGTCTTGGCTTCCCTGGTTAACAGATCATTAAGACAATTTAAAAGACCAAGTTTATATTGTACAATGAAATCAAAATGATCTAGTCATATAATCCAATTTTGAATTCTAGAATGAGACTCAGTAAGGAGCTTTTCAGTTTTTAACATCCCTGGAAAATTTTTCAGATAAGATCTAATTATGAATTTCACTGGTTTGAGATAGAGTCTGAAATTGAGCACTGCCTTTTTTACAGTGAAAATCTCTTTGTTACTGGAAGGGTAATTAAGCTCTGCTCCTCGAAAATAACCTGAAGCATATGAGCATATAGTTTCAACTCCATTAATTTTTTCAATTAGTACACCCGCCCATCTACTATTTGATGCATCTGTGTCTATGATATAGTTCCCTTTTCCAGTAGGTATGGATAATGGTGTAAGAGTTTGGACCTTGTCTTTAATCCTCTTGATAGTTTTAGTTATTGCATCATTCCAAGCCAGAGGATTCTTTTTCAATCTATGTTGTCGAATCAAAATATCATCTTCCTGCCCTTTGTAGAATGGTTAAATATAGTTGAGGTTGCCTAAAAACCTCTCCAGTTGTATTTTGTCATGAAGAATGTCAGGAAATTTTGTAAAGGATTTCAAATATGGTCTTGGAGAATTACCTGGCCTTTTGCTACCCTAAAATCGAGAAATTAGATTTTAGTTTTCCCGATTTGCATTTTGGTCTTGGATAAAACCAGACCATGCCTGAACCACAGATCATAAAACTGCTGCAAATGTTTGAGGTGTTCTTGGAGATTCTTTGAACATACCAGGATATCAACAATATAAATAATTGGCCATGGATACTCCCTAAATATGTCTTCCATTATCTTTTGGCACTCGCTAGGAGCGTTCTTTAAGCCAAAAGGCATCACTTTCCACTGATAATGACCATGGGGTACAACAAAAACAATTTTATGTTTATCCTATGGGATTATACCTATTTGATAGAATCCTGATTTTAAATCAAATTTACTAAATACAGTCTTGCCTTTTATTCTCTATAATAATGTGCTTTTATTTGGAGGAGGATACCTGATGTTCTGAAGAACTTTGTTTAACGGTTTGAAGTTGACTACCAACCTCGACTTTCCTCTTTTTTGCTCAGAGTGTTTGTTGACATAAAAACCTCTAAATCCCATGCACTCTTTGATGGCTCTATCAACCCCTTATGTAGGAGATCATTAATTTCTTGTTGGTAAGTCTAGATCTCTGTCAGACTCATCAAGGTTGTTGATGCCTTTTGTGGAGTAATTTTGACCAAGGAATCATATGGAAGAGACACAAAATATTTCTTCATGTGTCAGAAGGCATTAGGGGACTCTGAAGTGCAATCTGTGATGAGTTTTTCTGAAATTTCTTTCAACATTTTTTTTCCATGTATCTATGCATAACAAATGCTCCTTTCCATTTTGTGTAATTCTCTTGATGACGGGGCTTGTTCAAAGACCTTTTGCTTTTCTTTTTCTTTACTTCTAGATCTCCCTTCAATAAACAAAAGAGTTTGGATCTTTGTCCCATTTAAATAGAATTCAAACATCTTTTCTTTCTTGTTTATTGTCATGGGATCTATGAGTTCAAGGAATTCTGCACCTAACACACAATCATCATTAATTTGGTTCACATAGTGGAAAGAAAGCTTGAAAGACTGTTTACCAATTTTTAATGGGAAGTTTTCCACTTGGCCTTGTATGGGTACTTCTGAACCATCTATGACCTTTCCTATCATGGTAGGTCTTTCCCAATATAATTCTGAAATTATATTCTTTCTTAGTAAATTTAATTGACAACCAGAATCAACTAGGCAATCTACCTCATATGGTTTTGTCTCAGGTGGACAAAGTGTGATTTTCATGTAGAGCTTAGTTCCTTCAAATGATATTAATGTAGGACTTGGCTTTACCTCTTTTGGAGAACTGAGTTTTGAATCTTCTTCTTCAGAAGAACTGAAATATTCTTTAGAAGAATGATCATACCTTTCTATCTTATTTTCCCCATATTTCTTTTCCCTATATCCCTTTGGTGCATCGAATGCATCTTCATACACTCTAGATAATTCTTCTTCTGATGAATTATTTATCTCACTTCTTATTTATTCAATGGAAAGATTGATTTGCGTAATGTTTTCTAGAGTAATTTTCAACATTTGCTGCTGCTCTTTCAATTGGAGTTTTAGTAGCTTTTCTCTATCTTTTCTAAAATTTTGCCTGTCTTTATGTTGATTTGAAAAATCAAAATACAGGTCTACCGGGGCATATTTACTAGATGATGGATTACCAGATGGGACTTTAACTGGATGTTTACTAGGAATAACAACATACCTTAGTAGATCAACCTTTTCTTTCCTTAGATTTTCCCTGATTGTAAATTTCCAAGTCGGAGTAATTTCAAGGAACCAATCAGTCTCTTGAATTCTTTTTTCAGGATTTGGTTTCTACAGAGTTGAGAACATGCATAAATCAAAAGTGGGTTTCTCACACTCCCAATTTAGTGTCTCAGAATCACTAAATTCAGAGGAAGATGAGAGAGAATCTGAATCATCTTCTGAAAATTTAGAAGGATCTAGAAAAATGACATTTCCATCAACTTCTTCATTAGGAGCACAATAAAATAAATTCCACCACTTGGGATCAAGCTCTTCGAGAAAGAGTGCAGACAACTTTGGCTTGTTTTTTTTTCGAGGGCATTGATGTGCCCAACATATTTTCTGCTTAAAGATGGAGCAAGTTGAATCCTTGTTAGGATTTTGTCTTTTCTTAAGATACAATTTTTCTTATAAGACTTGTATTTGTGATTCTTTTTCCTGGGCCAAGGATGACCATGATTGAATCTAGATATGAAAGAGTGAAATTTCTTTCCTTTGGATTTGCAGGAGCAATGTGTCTTTTTAGACTGATGTGCTCTATTATGAGCACCACATCCCCATTCTGGCATCTGATCTACATCTTTACATAAAAAAGAGGTGAACATATTATCAAATCTCTTAAAATATTTTGTTACCTTTTCTGCTAGATAATGTTCTTGAATTACAATTTTGATATGATGATCTTCCAAGGCTAAAGACATCCCTTCCAGGGTAATATTCTTATCTTTGAAATATTGATATGCAAATTTTCCTGATAAAATTATTAATTTCTGCATATAACAGAAATACTTCTCATGGTGGCTTAGATCACATAATCTCTAGGACATGAATAATGAAGCAACATGTTCAACCTTTGTTGCAACTTCTATACCATAAAATTGTGTGGTCAAGGATTGCAATACTACTTCATCCACTTTAGGGTCCTTTAACATATCATCTTTGGCTTGTTGGGAAATCCATCTCCACCAAGTTGCAACGTGGCCAATAAACCCATTGATTATTTGAGTGGCCATATATCTTGGTGTCAATGTAGGATCTTCTACTTTTTTGGGAGTGGTCCAGTTTATCAATAGCTGGATTGCATCTTTTGTTTCATCCCTTGATTGGCAACTAAAATTTCTCACTGGGTGATCATGCATTGAAGATATTATTTTGTTCATCCCACGAATGCTGAAAGAAGACTTATTATTTGACTGGGATGATGATGGCATGGGGATATCTCCTTGTTCTGATTTCACAGTCATCATCTGAAGATATTTTTCTTTTTGCTTTAATGGGTGATGCCATGCTCTTATATCAGAAACTTCTTCTACAATACTTTGAAAAATTCTGTCAGATTCTCCAAAATCCCATTTTAGTCTCATATCTTATGCTTCAAACATTCCAAAGGATTTGTTTCTTTTATGCTTCTTAGGATCTTCTTTATCTATGAAGATATCAGGCTGCACAATGTTGGGATTTCTAACAGGCTTATGAGAGCTCTTCTTAACCTCGTTTATTTTATGTAATAAGGTGTCCAGGAGGCCAAGGCGAGCTTCTACTTTGGCCATAAAGTTTTTCAACTCCAAGGTGTCTATCAGGACATGTGTGTAGATTTATATCTTTTCATAATTGTTTCTGATTTCTTCCTTGTGTGACTCTGCATCTTTCCTTGCTTTGAACAATTCTCTATGCAAGTCGTCTATATTATTTCCTGTCAATTGAGCTTGGAAATTTGCATAGTTTAGAAGCTTGCATTCATCAGATACAAAATCCAATATTGCTAAAGATCTTATTGGGAAATACTCTCTTTTAGTTTTAATATCATCAGAATATTGTCTGAATGGAATTGTCGGGAGGTTCCTTCCTGGGAGATAATTTTTTTCTCCACTTGGAAACCTTTTTATGTTTCCTAGACCTTCTCTAGGAAGTGACAACATGAAAAGATCAACACTAGGGGCTTTTGTTTTCAAATATCTGTGACCTTGTAGATTATTTATTTTCTCTTGGCAAGCAGAGAATTCAAGGTGTTTCCCTATATGCTTGTGCGAGTTTGAAAACTGGATGAAGAATATGTAGCAATCTATTTACATGTGTGTTTCATCTAAGATGCACGATGATTCCGTTCTGGTATTTTTAAGGACAATGACCAGTGGATTGTAGACAAAAGAACTTGTTTCTTTGTTAAGTATTCTATATGGGAAATCATTTGGATTTTGAAGTTGTCATACTTAATTTCCCAGACAACGGGATATTCTATCCCAACGCAGTCAAACGTAACAAGATGAACTTGCTTGGATTTGTCCTTCTCCACCATGCTGTGCAAGAGCAAAGTTTTTTGGAAAGTTTTTTCTGTAAAGGAGGAAGAGTGTCATTGCCAAAATGAATAACCAGGAGATACTTGAGTTGAATGATCCGAGAATTTATTGACATATTGATAATATAATCTTTTAAGAATTCATATATATAAGGATTAGAAAGTGAAATAAAGTATTTGGAAAAAAACAGTTGCAAAGGCGGGGCCATTAGAAAGAGGTGCAAAAAATCCACCAACTAAAGCATCGAAGAATTTATTATGTATGATATCAATGACATATACCATGGAATATACATGAAGATATGGTATGACCAAAGGATTTAAGCCAAACTTTATTACACCTATATGAGCGTAAGAATATCCTTGTCTTTTTTTCCCAGTGAATTAGATCTTTGTCTATTAAGGTAATGTTTACTGGATCTTCATGAACAAAGAAAGGAGTGTCAATAGACTGGAATTTGATGAATGAATGAGACATGTAATTCCACCATTTTAATTTATAAACATATTGTGGTCAGATAGGGGGGAGTTCCTAGTGTTCTGAAGAATTAGGATCATGAATGGAGATTAAACCTCTGTCGGAACTTGTTCCTGAAAGCATTGATGAAGCTCGTCGTTTTGCTATAGATGTCATGGAAATACTATCTACTTAAGTAGACACTTATGTGAAGTCGATTGTATCCATGGAAGGATCCATCTAAAATATAATCAACTTAGAAAAAATAACAAAGATAACAGGTAACAACCTACGGTCAGAGATGCCAATCCTCGGCTTTATAGATCTAAAATTTGCCTCACATCCCACTGGATTTAAAATATTTTTTCATCATTTACTAGAAATAACATTCATGCAAATAGATATCTGAATGGCAATAAACTCAATATAACAACACATATATGTTGCATAAATGTTACAATATGCAAATATTTCAAAATAAACAAGTTCTTACAAATTTGACAAAGGCTTGAAGACTGAAGTCCTTGGCTCTGATACCAACAAGTAGGATTGAACTCCAATCTTCGTTACATATGGACTGCTTTATAACTCATCCACACAAGAATTAATTTTATTCCATAATAGACAAACTATCCAATTACTTTTGATCTCCAAGATCATCAACAAATGCAAGGAGAGAGCATACGTAAGAAGTCAAAAAAGAAGGGAAAAAAATCACATATGAAGGTTAAAAAAACATACATAATAAGAAGTGAAAAAATCACCAAATACTTATAAAACATTAAATAAACACATTATTATTGATTTAAACAAATAAAAAAATATTTTCCATTAAAAAAAATAAAATATAACAATTTGCATTTAAGGGAGTGTTATATGTAAGTATTTTTAACCAACTCTCCATAATAATTATGAAAAGAGCTGTCACAACAATTTCATTTTAAAGAAATGTTTTATTTTTTTTAATATTTAAAATCATAATAATAATTAAAAAAAGAAAATCAATAAGTGTTTATAGGCAAACCACAATTTGGTTTTGAAGACCATATACTAGAATAATTTTAAGAGATTCAGTAGTCTTAACACAATAATTAAGTAGGAAATATGACATCATAGAACAGACAAATCAATATGATTATACACATAGTGTTATGGAGAATCAAATCAAAAAATAAGATTAGAAGTTGTTCTTAAATATATAGCTAAGGTTTGTGACAAACCCAAGGGAGTAAAGAAGTGCCCTAAGGGTTATAACTTGTTGGCATTGAAGTACATTTGTTTGATATATTTTCTCTTAAGTTGCATAATGATTTAAATTGAAGGGAAGTAAAGTATATGATTCTATTCACTGTTGTAATTAAATACCTCAATTTATTCTTAAGGTTGAAAATTCACAAGGATTAGATTCCATAAACCGCTAGTAAGAGAGGTAAAATTTCATATTTTCATTAATTATCTTAAATCTGAAGTGTTTACATTGTATATGAGAAATTTTCATTAAGATTACTCTCTTGGTGAAGAGGTACTTGGATATTTTAGTTAGATTGTACTTTGGAGTGGTGCTTGACTTATTTATATGTTGTCACAGTGTGATACCTTAAGTTGATTAGGAGAAATTCTTGAACCCTTGAAGGGTTGTTTTATTTATTTATTGTCGTTTTTTCTTTGAGGTGTGCTTCAAACTCACAAGATGAATACTTTCAGTCTTAGAGAGTGTGATAGGTTGGATGGTTCTTCCAATTTCATGACTTTGAAGTTCAGGTTGTAAATTCTTGATAGGTTGGATGGTGCTTCCAATTTCATGTTTGAGAAGCTCAAGCAGTAAATGTTTTTTGGGGACGTTGAGATTTGGGAGCATGTTAAGAAAGTGATAGCTTCCCCTACCGATCTGAAAGTGTTGGTCATTCATGTTAAGAAGGAATCCAAAGCAAAGAGAATCATCCTTGATTTGATGAAGGATCACTTCATCCCTCACATCGTAGAGAAGACAAACGATAATGATATTCTTGATAATTTGGTTGATTTATATCAAATTTATTATGTTTCTTGGCACATGCATGAGTAAGAAAAAAACAATGGTGAGCGACCTTACTAAGGTCACAAAGTTGAGATATCAACTATCTAAGCATGTAGGGACAAAGGTGAATGATAAGGAGTTGGTTTCCATTGCTTTGAATGGACTTGCTCCATCTTGGATGTCTTTTTTTAGAGGTGTTTGTGCATGCGATAAATTGTTAGATTTTTCAAAGCTTTGGGATAACCTTGTACATGGAGAGATTAGGTTGGAGACCCGTTCAATGTTCAATGTAGGAAAAGGAATAAAAGAAGAAGCCTCCATTGGGAAGACAAAGAAAGTAAGTAAGAAAGGGAACGAAAAGGGAAATGAGGAAGGTTTTGGAAATAAAAACTTGAGTAAGGTGAAATGTTTAAGGTAAACTAGAATGGACATGATGCTAGTTAGTGTCCACATAAGAAGGGAGAGAAGGCCAAACATCTTGTAGTAGGTATTGTAGTAGGAGTGGATGAGGGATCTGTTGAGGGGTATTAAATCCCTTTAACTCAACAATAGGAACCAAACCCACCACAGATGCCCAATTAGACTCTGCAACGTTTGATAGTGGAATGGTTCTCCAGATCTATCAATCTAGCCAATTAATAGATGGGCTTTACGTGGTGATTGACATGATATTTTTCTATGAAAATTCCTTCTTCTGTTTAAACTTTCTCTTTTGTCTTTTCCTTTATTAGATGAGTTTGATAAAGTGATGTATGATGGTATAAACCAACTGGTGGAATGGAGTCTAAAATACTAAAGGAGGCTGAGATTGGGATAGCTCTCGTGCTCAAGCATGCAGACAAAGATATTCACACCTGCTACAAGCCTAGTACTTAATACATTAACTTGCTGGTATTTCAATTATTGACTGAGATACAATTATCGTAAAGAAAATAAGCATGTAATAAGATGATGGCAAGAGAAATAGTTCCCTTATCTCTAATCATTAATCACACATTAACACAATGATTTGCTTTCCATCATTAAGAACAAGAACTACAAAAATATTGAAACATATAACTTATCAATAGATTAAAAAACTCTTACTTGTTACAACATCCATTACTGAAATAAAGATGGAAGTAATTCCTCCTCAATCCAATCATATAACGCCTTTGATAAAAACAATATTTTGTCTCCGACCCTAAACATGACTTCTCAATTAAGGTAGTTAAGAAATAGTTATTTACAATTCAAAAAATGAGGGTCTTTCCAAAACCATCGACCCATGCTAAAAGGTCAATCTTCTTATTTATAATGAAAAACTAACTAAAAATAACTACTACAAGTTCAATTTAAGTCAAACAAAATATCGCCACGCAACGCTTTAATCTCTCTATTCTCTCAGAATCATCTGATGGTTTTATTGAAGTGGATGATTCTTCTCATATTCCGACCATTTGACGAAGAGTTCCTTGCATGTGTTGGCATATGAGAACCTGTGTTGGTCCATTGGGGTTGAAATAATTTCTTTCACTTCTACTGCCCATTCTCTGTACTTGATTATTTTAATATTCAACCGCTACAGAACTGCTCAAGATTTAATCATATGCTCCATGAATTGTTGTACTTGATTTCTTTTCTGATCCGATCGATGCTACTATCCCTTAGCACCTTAATACCGTGCTCTTCGACGTCTCAGCTCTTTTGTACTGTGCTGATGTAATCGATCCTTTCTACAACTTGGTATACTTTCTCATACCACCTTTCCACGTCTTTGCAGGTTACTAGTTCCATAAGGGTATCTTCTTGGAAATAAGCTATACCTACAGTGAAAAGGTGTCGTTCATTTGTGAATTTGGCATAAGCATCTTGGAACTCACTTCTCAAAAACACAGCGGTCTGTGTGGAGTATTGATAGTATTTTTCCAAATGGCACGGATGCTCCAACTCCTTAAGTGCAGCGACCAAATCCTTCTCATCTCTCCTTGCTCTATCCAATGTGGCATCCGTGATATCCATCCCTACGTTGATAAGCTCGGATGTCTTGGCGTGTTCTGTGCTGAGAAGCTTCTCCTCTATAGTGATGAGAATCAAGCTATCTTACGTGAGCCTTCTTTTCTTAGTGGTCCTCTTCATCATGGCTTTCCTCTTCATGTCATAGGCGATTGCTTGTATGTCGACAACCTCATCAACATGCTCAGGGATTTGTTGTCCCCCCTAGGTTAGAGTATTTCCCAGGCTCTCGGCTATATGTATCTATTGCAGGATTGGTTCCTGAACTTATTCTATATGCTCCGATGGGTCGACCTCCATTTTTGTTCATCGGCTGGTGAGGTATTGACCAAAATTGAAGAGCCCAGGATAGGTACGATACTTACTTAGTAATCAAATATCGAGGTGCCGATTTCTTGTTGTGGAAATTCCTCTTTCTGAGCACCTGATCCTAGATCATCCCTCAAGTTGTCCATTGGGGTCCCCGACAATTCGAGAAACTCAGTGTCTGGGACACTTTCGACCTCATGGTCACTCTGCAGAAGATTTTCAATTGGAGCATCGAGACTTGGGGTAGATTCTTTCTGAGGTTCCTTTTCCTTTGTAATCGGTACTGGAGTCACCAGGGAGACCTCCAAACTCTCATCCTCATCATAGAAGGTTATCAAGTCAAACAAGGGGTTGGGTACACCTGTCCTACCTGGTGCCATTGATATCTCAGGTTGGGTTGAAATTTCCCCTAGTGATATGATCTGTGGTGATGGAGCATTAGGGTTTTCTGGATCATTGATTTCTTCAAGTTGTATTTGCTCCAAGCCAATTGGCTCTCCTATGCTTGTGATTGGGTCATCTGTGGGGACCCTCACCATGTCTATGATATTAGGATCATTTTGTAACTGATCAATGATTTTCTTTGCTCCTTCTGGTAATAGTAATCCTCTCCTTTGTGCTTCTGTGGTCTCTGCTGCTCATATTTCTCCCCTAACTCTGAGAGCCTCTTGATCCGACTACTCTATTGTCTCCACCTGTTCATCCATGCTCATAGCCTTGAACTTGGTCATGCTCAGGTTGGATTTCCTATGTACTACCTCCTCCCAGTCCTGAGTGCATTCTGTGAAAATCTCATCCTCAAACTTGTCGTGCATGTATGGCCAACAAGATGAAACTTGTGAAGAATGTTGGAGGACTAGGCCCTTAGGATTGTGCTTGTGAAATTGGACTGTCGGGAACCTAAATTCAAGCTAACTCAACCCTTCTTCTTTGTCTTGAGTAGTGACCTTCACTAGATAAAACCCCACACGGAAGTTGTAGGGTATGAAAGCCTGCTTCTTGTCCTTGACTAGTGTGGCGTTATAGCCCTATAGGATAGTCTGATAGCACATTTATCCCAAAATGAGCTAGTCTAGGACGTGAGAATGGAGTAGATGCGGTGCTCCGGTGGCCCCAAACACCCTGATATAGGTTGTGTGTTCATCTAGGTACCGGTGGCCTACCTTCGATATCATTTTCTTTGCTGCTGGGGATAGTCTTGGACATTCCTTTTTAAATACAATAAAATAAATCCGGGCGATGAATTCATCGCAAATAATGGTGTAGGATTTTTTGTACCTTTTCTCCCATAGTATGTTGAAGTAAACATGAATAGGCAGCTCCACAACATTCCAACTTAAATTCATGCCGACGAAGAAATGTCTTGCACATATAACATCGAGTAAGTACGAGGCCATGTGGAAAGCAGGTGCTTCCCCTTCTTTCGACATCTGAGCCTGCTGTACACAGATGCTCAATTGGTTGGAAATTATTTCTCCTCTGTTGAAGTTGCTCCTGAAGATCACCACAGTGTATTCCAGGGGCATCCATGCTTATGAAAAATTTGAGCAATTTTTTTCTCCATAAAGTCGGCAGATGAGAGCCATCAAGTAGATGTATGGCTCCCTCAAGTTAACTGTCCCATACCAGCCATTTCTTCTATTTGTAAACTTCTTGTACTCCTTCCACCATGAGGCCATCAACCGACTGGTGTCGTGGAATTCGTAGAAATTCACCATGAAGTCTGTGTTTAGCTGCTCCTCTGGGTCTCTGAGCTTGTAGTACTTCTGAACTTCTGTTAGGAGGAAAAATCCAACACACCATCCATTCTCATCGTTGATCAGGAATTTCTGTGTGTCTGTATGATCAATTAACCACTTCAAAAACTCAATGCAAGGGAAAACTAAAGTTCTATAGGATACCATGTGTAAGTATGACCGTTATATATTTGGGAACACTTGGTCATCGAGCGCCCTTACATCCAGGTCTCTGTGTGGAATATACTCTGGGTACTCCTCTCGGCTGATTCTATTGAAGAGGTCTCCCCACTATGGGAGAATTACCTTGGATCCAATGTTTGCTTCTGTATCACTGAAGATCAGAGGTTGAATTAAAGATTTCTTTGTTGAGGTTTTAATGACCGGCTCCACCTTGGGAGATCCAACTGCCTCGCAGTACCAAGAGAAGAACCTTCACCTGTTTCTGATTTCTTTAGCTTAGGTGCTCTCGTCGAGCGTTTGCTCGTTGGATTTCTTGGAGGCATTTTCGTCGCAACTAGAAAATAGTTAGAGACTGTGCAAGAAATTAGATGCATATATAACAAATCATAACCACCGAATTGATAAACTTTAACACATACCTTTGTTGCTTGTTCAACCTGGTTTTGATAATCTGAGGATCAACACAATCTCGAGACGGTTGATTTGCTTCTTCAGATGCTCTGGAATTTGGACTTGTGCACATAATGAAAGTGTTCGAAGCCATTCTAGTGCTTTAAATAGGGATGACCTTACCTTGTTGCATCAACCATTCAATTTAGGATATGAGTTCAGTTATACATAATCTACCGCCAGATCCTCATTACGTTTAAAATTAAATTCGATCGTAGGTCGACGACGTGGACGCGAGCTATAAAGTGGCCTATCAGTGATTTCAAATTCCCATCGTTCAATCGACGCACATAGTAGCAATGTATGTGGGGTGAAACATTAACTGGCCTATTAAATGACATAATCCGATCATATCTCATGCTAAAAACATCCCATCGTTTCACTAATCCAGCTGGTGGGTCGGGGGTCGAGGTTTTTCTTTTAACACTTTTCGTTGATATCTCCTTGCAAAATATACGACGTTGAACGATCTTTCCGTACATAGCTGACATGGCAATGATGACTCAAAGGTGTGACTAGGACATAGGGAACCTTAATATGACTTGGGATGAAACTAGACCGTACGACACCCCTATGCGACAAAGACACATGGCACTCGAGACCGACGTCTTCGTTTACCCGTGTTATTCGAAATCAAGAATTTTCTTAGGCTAAATGTTCTAACAACTGATTATACCATGCCGACGCCGAAAACTATCAAGGATCGATGATCAATGATAATCCTACCCAAGTGCTCTCAGATTAACTCTCTCGAAAATTTCCCAATGCCGAAAGTGCATCGGGGATCGATGATCGAAGATGCGTCAACATGGAAACTTTCAGTGATTTAACTCTTCGAGATTTCACCGGCCCCGAACCAATGCATCTGCCATCGGCTATTGGGGGTTTATCATGGCTCATGTCAATATTTAGTACTCTCCTATTCTGTCGATGCCGATGGTGATCGACTATCTCCTGAAACTGTGTGGTGAGTTACTAAAGCAAACTTGTTCAACCTTTTACCGACACCGATGGTGCATCAATGATCAAAGATTATTATTACCGTGTGGCCTCCCAGCTGCTTGGATTTCACCGACATCGAACACCAACACGCTTATCATATTGTTAGCTACAAATCTTTATTTAGAATGCCAAGTTCCTTTTAGACACCAGGTTTTATTTAACAAGTTCAAACAAATCTAATTCAATTGATAAGAGTCATGAAAACAAAACAAACCATCCCCCCATATTGAACTCAAATCAGACAGTAAAACAAAAGAAACAAGTGGTACCCAAAAGTGACAGAATTTCATAAATATTTTTAGGGTGTGTTGAGAGCTCAACAAATGGCGATTTACTGGGCGAAAGAAGAATCTCTGTTCCCTCCCTGGGCTTAGCTGATGTAGAAGATGGTTAAGAACCTAATTGGTTTTTCTTTTATTAGAGTTTGTCCTATCCTTGCGTTTACACTTCCCCCAGTTTGTGAATACGGGCCCGCCTATGGAGTTTCAACCTTTATTCCACCTTCGTTCCTCTTGACCATGACCCATTCCCCCTTTTGACAAGAGATAGGTAAAGCATTCACTGGCACAAGGCCCTTTTAGTTATCATCATTCACTTGTTGCAGTGTTACTCCGCTGCCAACAAGCGTCTATAGCCTCGACGGAGTCACCCCGATGTCACAGACCTTGCTCCACTGCCAGCGAGCGTCTATAGCCCCTGTTATCACATGCATTTGTCATGGGTCATATGTAGTTGTTGTAAAGAGATAAGTCTGCACCTCTTCCCCATCTCTCTCTTTTCATCATACCTTCTATTAGCACTCTATAATTCCCAGAGGTTGTTAAGGGCATAAGAAATTAACAAAGGTAACTTACCAAAACCGCTTCGAAACTGGGATCTAGCCTTGCGAGTTTCAAAGAGGGATCTCTTTGTAAGATTTAGATCTGTTTGAGTTTTAGATATTAGGCTAGTTGTGATAATCTGATTTTTTTGTTTTGTTTATAGAGATTGGCTGAAGTATTTGCATTAAACATCCATTGGGCTATGGGGTCTGTGTTAAAAATTAAGATCGGATACAACTTTTATAGATTTCTTCACAGGGCAAGATAGTGAGAATGTTGGATCTATTAGATTTAAATGTGGTGGAAAGATATAATAAGTGAGATATTCAATCAATCAAAGAAGCATTTAAGAATTTCTTTGATTAATATCAGAAGAATAACATGCAGATCACTAAAGACTAGAAACAGAGTGCTCAAGACAAATTCTGTTCATTAATTTCCTTTAAATGATTAGAAACAGAAAACAACAATGATTACAGAGTAAGATAAACATTAACAGAGCAAGATGAACATCACCAACATCCAAACGCAATAATCCTGTGAATCAATCTTTTTATTACTGGTCTATCTTCTCAAAAAGATTACAAAGATAGCTTCCTGGGCGCAAAAATCAACCCTCAATACTTCCAACTGAGAAGTATTTATACAACAATTACATATGATCCTGTCATTAATGGCTAGGATATGGTGGAATAAAAATCTAACTAACTAGATTACAAATTACAAAATAATAGGATTGCTGATGATGTATTCGAATCCTGGTGCTGATTCTGGGGGAAGTAGTTGGTGATTCATCAACTTGACTTTGACTGTCTTCATGCTGACTTGGATGTCCACATCATCTCTACTCGATTAAGGCACATAGGTATTCCCATCTCTTTTGATTGGGGATGGAAACCTTGAGTAACATTCTGTATGTTTCATCCATCTCTGTGTACTTGGAAAAGGTAGGCTTTGTGATGAAGATGTATTTTATCTCATGTTGGATGCTCAGGTCCAACTGTAAGGTTTCTAAGAATGCCTTGCCAGTAATGCTCCCTTGTATGCCTGCAAATTTAGAACCATCCTTTGCTACTGTGAGGATTTTCTGTTTGTAGTCTGATAGAGTAATCAACTTATCATTGATCACTAGTAAACCTGGAATTCCCTTCTTGTGGAGTGATTCAACCTTGTTGAAAAACCTCTAAACACCAATATCCATTGTTCGGGCTTTCTCTTCAAGTTGCAACATAAATACCTTCTTGGTCAAAACCTTCTTGACCTCAAGTATTGTTTCTGTCCTATCCTCAATTTCCAGTGCCTCCAACTCTTCTTTGGTCTTCGAGTTCAAGAACCTAATGATTTCAGTGGCCTCTGTAAGATTTTCTCCCAATTCCCCCCTTATCTTCATGTTGTTCAAACACAATTTGTATAAGGGGACATATCTATTTCATTGAATGGACGATGTCTATCCATATGTTTTCCTTGGCTTCTGATGGTGTCTCCTTCTGCAACTTCTGTATCTCCTGAGTGAGTCTCTGTGACTTGTGCATCTCTGTGTTGTAGCTGGAATGAAACATAGATTTCAGTTTCTGGAGGTTTTTGATCTCTTCTTGTAGTCTTTTGATTTATTCTCCTTGCAGAGTCATGTCCTCCATTGACTTTGCCAATTTCTAAGAAGCATCTAGGGATGTTATTGGGATAGCTGATGTAATTTCTGTTGTAGTGGTTACTGATGTTGTACTAACTCCTGTGAGAGGAACTGATTGCAGTGGGATGACAGTCATTGGCACACTCTGTTCCTTCTCTTTGACCAAATTATCTAGCTCAGCCTCCATCTTCTTGATCTGTGCATTCTGCTCCATGATTAGTTTCAACATTTCCTCCTTGTGGCCTTCGGTCTCAGCCATTTCCTTTGCCTATGAGTCTTCGATGGCTGGGAGTTTTAGTTGTTTCCTTAAGGATGCTATGTCAACATTCTTCTTCTTTAGTAGCTCCTCAATTGCTTTACCATTTGATGGATCATATCCAATTTTGATTACCAACTCCTCTAGAGATTTGATCTTGTTCTCTTTTTCTAGGGAAGATATCTTCTCCATCTTCAACTTAGACTGGACATTGTTTAAAGAGACCTGCAACTTTGCAGCAGTCATGGAGGTATTTTCCAGGGTGGAGAAAATCATCTCCCCAATCTGTCTGTGCATATCCATTTGATCAACTGGATGCACCTCTTTGACATTGAATTCAAATGTTTCCCTCTTATAATAAAAAACTGCCTTGGGATGGGGAACCCGTGCTTGCAAGAATGCCATGTGCATACTGCCTTTCTCTGTGTCAAAGGCAGATAATAACCTGTGTTGTGTTGTAGATGTCTACTTCCAAAACTGTGCATAGGTGCTATTGGTCATCAACTCATTCTTCGTTTTAATCAAGTTATACTTCTCAAAAATATTGAGTCCTGCACGCTCCTGTGAGGATTTAGTTGACAATGTGGTATTAGTCTATTTCTTGGATGAGGAAGTGGACATTGTGTCCTGGATACCTGAGAAGAGTGATGAATGTGGTCCTTCCATAACTATGGTGGACTGAGTTTCTTCTTCTCTGGACCTGTCAGGTGTATGGTTGGTTTTGGTCCTCTTCCTGTAGACTTGGAAGTCTTTTGCTGAGACTTCTGTGACTGAAGGAGAGACTTCTTTTCTAGCCCTCTTCTCTGCTTGTACCTGTGGAATACTGTTATCTGAAATGCTGGCTGGTTAAGGCTGCTGTTCTGTGTCTAGCAGAGTGTTTTCCTCCCACTCTGTCTGGTTCATGAATTTTTCAATTTCAGGTTTGGGCACATCAGCATAGGGAGAAATTTTGTTTTTAAGCCTGGTTTATGCAATAATGCCACAGGGGTCATAGTGCCATGGGAAACTTAGGCTAAAATTCATTTCCTTTAACATGTTATTTGCTTCTACCCCAACATCTACGCTGTTGCAAATAAAAGAACCTATCTGACCTTTGATCCTGAACTGCTGCTTCTTCTTGAATGCCACAAAGTGAATATCATCGAAATTTATCATCTGTCTGATATATTCCAAAGCAAATATCCTGATAGGTAAGTATTTTGGTAGCTTGTAAGGAGGTAATTCACACCCATAGACCCTGATTTCTATATGATCCTGGTAAAGGTACCAATCTCATGTTTTGGCTAGGTCTGATAGGTGCAAAATTCATTGAATGTCTTCGTTTATTCTTTGTTCTGTTCTTCCATTGAGCATGCATATCACTAGATGGTAGAATTGGTCAATGAACTGTTTGAAGTTGAAATTAGATGAGTTCTTCCTCACTATTGATGTCTAGGAGGTCACAGGTTGAGGGTTACCATCTTGTTCCAACTTCTGGCGGGAGAAGGAGAACTTATCTGATTGGAAAAAGAGGAACATGTACGCCAATATTGAAGAATACCTAAAAATATCTTCTATGGAAAAATTGAAGAGTTGTTCATGGATGTTGTCATCTAGAAACTAATTGCAGTCAAACTATGTAGTAGCGTTTTCCTCAGTGGAGAAAATGGATAGAAAACCCAGAATGGGTTCATCTACCCATTCATCAGAATAGTATCCTAGCAGACAACATAGGGATGAGATGATCTGGTTGCCTTGACTGAGAAAATGGAAGACTGGCATGGGGGGTTCTTTTTGGGCAACTGTGCATTTTTAGGTAGGAAGAGTTCAAATATTCGAGCTCTCTACG
>ML810344.1:85503-107933 GCA_009831015.1 Picea engelmannii
AAACCAAAGTTGGAGTTTCTCCATTCTTGATTCACCTTCCTTGTGTCCTCATCATGAATTTCATGGGATGCATTTTCACTTTCAGGTGTCTTCTCTGTTACGAAATGTTTCAATACTTCCATGATCTCCCCTTTTAAACCCTCCATCATCTCTTGGAGTTCATCTTTTGTTACTATCTTCTTTTGTAAATCATTTATGTCCCTACACATTTCTTCACCTTCATCAAGAGTCCAAGTAGGATTGTCTAGAGGCTTATTTGGTGTAGAAGTTCCCTTTTTTGGTGGCATGTTGGCCAAGTATCACTTTTGAACCTTGATTTTGAGGTGGTTCTGCTAGACAATATTTCTTCTATTGTATCTCCCAATTTTCAGCCCTTCTTGGTATGAAACTTTATTTTATGTAGTTCTTTGATATTTTTTCTCTGCAATGCCACATGTCTGATCAAAATTGGATGTGCCAAGTGGAATTTACGGTAACTTCCCCACAACTTGCCGATTTTTGTCCTTTCTAGGAGATCTCACTTGTATAGTGTTCCCCACACAAAATAATTGATATAAAATTTTGAAACTTGCACCGGAAATACTACAAACTGTCCACGATCCAATGAAACCAGTCCCACTCAATTTGGATACTCTAGAAAGAAGTTATGATTGTTTTACCTAGAACACCTTCTTGAGACTAGTCAATAGGACTAGTTAGATACCCTATCTTACACAGGGTGTATATACAAATTTAAGATGAACCAGAAGAATAAAATTTTAACACAACTACCTTACTAATTTAGTTAAATATTCTATGGAGTTTAGGGTCTGAAACATTACAAAAAATATTTTATAGCGAAAATTCCGCAATGACTCAGTTTAGGATGATTCCAGAACCCTATCTTGTACAAGCTGTATTTATGAAAGTATAAAGCCTCAGGAGATGAATTTTTAACCCAACGTACCTTGATCCATATAATAAATATCCTCCAACCCGTTCCTTCTGAAACATCGTAGAAAAAAATTTATAGCAAAAATTCCAAGGTGTCTCAGAAGTAGCAGCGAAACCCCAAGACCTTGAGCTCTGATACCATATATTAAGAACCAAATATCAATATAGCATAGAAAATCCTCAGAAAAAGTACTCAACGCCTTGAAAAAGAGATAATTTCAGATAATAAGAATCTTTGAGGGGGAAACCTCCTTTTACCCGACTTAAATGTTCAAGTACAAGATGATTCAAAATGAAAATGTCTCCTTGATATATGTAAGAGACTAGGAGGTATACTTACAAGTAATGGCCTAAAGCCGACATAAATAAAATAACATTACTAATATAATATGCCTCAATTAAGGGGTAATGAGCCAATATTAGGGCTTAACATTTTAGGAGCCAGAACTTTAAGCTTTAATAAATCTAAATTAATATATACAAACGTCAACAACCTCTGAACATTTATCTCTTGAAAGTTAGATATTCAATTGTTCAGAAATAAAGTTTTCTTTATCTAGGGATAACAATTCGTAAGGATGGAAAGTTTTTTTAGTTCCCCAGTATGGTCGCCACTATGTTAGCACTCTGTAATTCCCAGAGGTTATTAAGGGTAGAATAAATTAACAGAGGTAACTTACCAAAACCGCTTTGAAACTGAGATCTAGCCCTACCAGTTTCAGAGAGGGATCTCTCTGTAAGATTTAGTTCTGTTTGAGTTTTAGATATTAGTATAGTTGTGATAATTTGAGTTGGTTGTTTTGTTTATAGAGACTGGCTGAAGTATTTGCATTAAAAATCCATTGGGCTATGGGGTCTGTGTTAAAAATTAAGATCAGATACAACTTTTATAGATTTCTTCACAGGGCGAGATAGTGAGAATGTTGGATCTATTAGATTTAAATGTGGTGGAAAGATAGAACATGTGAGATATTCAATCAAGCAAAGAAGCAGTTAAGAATTTATTTGATTAATATTAGAAGAATAACATGCAGATCGTTAAAGACCAGAAATAGAGTGCTTGAGACAAATTCTGTTCATTAACTTCCTTTAAACGATTATAAATAGAAAACAACAATGATTAAAAAGTAAGATAAACATTAACAGAGCAAGATGAACATCACCAACATCTAAACGCAAGAATCCTGTGAATCAATGTTTTTATAATTGGTCGATCTTCTCAAAAAGATTACAAATATAGCTTCCTCGGCACAAAAATCAACCCTCAATACTTCCAAGTAAGAATTATTTATACAACAATTACATCTAATCCTGTCAATAATGACTAGGATATGGTGGAATAAAAATCTAACTAACTAGATTAAAAATTACAAAATAATAGGATTGCTGATGATGTATTCGAATCCTGGTGCTGATTCTGGGGGAAGTAGTTGGTGATTCATCAACTTGACTTTGACTGTCTTCATGCTGACTCGAATGTCCACATCATCTCTAGTCGAGTAAGACACATAGGTGTTCCCATCTCTTTTTACTAGGGATGGAAACCCTGAGTAACCTTCTGTATGTTTCATCCATCTCTGTGTACTTGGCAAAGGTAGGCTTTGTGATGAAGATTTATTTATCTCATGTTGGATGCTCAGGTCTAACTTTAAGGTTTCTAAGAATTCCTTGCCAGTAATGCTCCCTTGTATGCCTGCAAATTTAGAACCATCCTTCGCTACTGTGAGGATTTTCTGTTTGTAGTCTGACAAAGTAATCAACTTATCATTGATCACTATTAAACCTGGAAGTCCCTTCTTGTGCAGTGAGTCGACCTTGCTAAAAAACCTCAGAACTCCAATATCCATTGTCTGGGACTTCTCTTCAAGTTGCAACATCAATCCCTTCTTGGTCAAAACCTTCTTGACCTCAAGGATTGTTTCCGTCCTATCCTCAATTTACAATGCCTCCAACTCTTCTTTGGTCTTGGAGTTCAAGAACATGATGATTTCAGTGGCCTCTATAGGATTTTATCCCAATTATCTCCTTATCTTGTCAATGGCTTGCCTGTCTCTCTGCACCAGTTCATTATGTTAAAAAACAATTTGTATAAGGGGCCATATCTCTGTCATTGACTGGATGATGTCGATCCATATGTTTTCCTTGGCTTCTGACAGTATCTTGGCCATGAATGTCTCCTTCTGCAACTTCTGTATCTCCTGAGTGAGTCTCTGTGATTTGTGCATCTATGTGTTCTAGATGGACTGAAACATAGATTTCAGTTTCTGGAGGTTTTTGATATCTTCTTGTAGTCTTTTGATTTCTTCTCCTTACAGAGTCATGTCCTCCATTGACTTTGCCAATTTCTCAGAAGCATCTAGGGATGTTACTGGGATAGCTGATGGAATTTCTGTTGTAGTGGTTGCCGATGCTGTACTGAATCCTGTGAGAGGAATTGATTGCAGTGGCATGACAGTCATTGGCACACTATGTTCCTTCTCTTTGACCAAGTTATCTAGCTCAGCCTCCATCTCCTTGATATGAGCATTTTTCTCCATGATTAGTTTCAACATTTCCTCCTTGTGGCCTTCGGTCTCAGCCATTTCCTTTGCCTATGAGTCTTCGGTGGCTGGGAGTTTCAGTTGTTTCCTTAAGGATTCTGTGTCATCATTCTTATTATTTAGTATCTCCTCAACTGCTTTAACATTTGATGGATCATATCCAATTTGGAGTACCAGATCCTACAAAGATTTGATCTTGTTCTCTTTTGCTAGGGAAGATATCTTCTCCAGATTCAACTGAGACTAGACATTGTTTAAAGAGACCTGCAACTTTGCAACAGTCATGGAGGTATTTTCCAGGGTGGAGAAAATCATCTCCCCAGTCTGTCTATGCATATCCATTTGATCAACTGGATGCACCTCTTATCCATTTGATCAACTGGATGCACCTCTTTGACATCGAATTCTAACGTTGCCATCTTATAATCAGAAACTGCCTTGGGATGGGGAATCTGTGCTTGCAAGAATGCCATATGCATCCTGACTTTCTCTGTGTTGAAGGCAGATAATAACTTATGCTGTGCTATATATGTCTTCTTACAAAACTGTGCATAGGTGCTGTTGGTCAACAACTCATTCTTCTTTTTAATCAAGTTATACTTCTCAAAAATATTGAGTCTTGCAGGCTCCTGTGAGGATTTAGTTGACAATGTGGTATCAATATGTTTCTTGGATGAGGAAGTGGACATTGTGTGCTGGCTACCTAAGAAGAGTGATGAAAGTGGTCCTTCCATAACTATGGTGGACTGAGTTTCTTCTTCTCTGGACCTGTCAGGTGTATGGTTGGTTTTGGTCCTCTTCCTGTAGACTTGGAAGTCTTCTGATGAGACTAACCCCTAGTATTTTTCTCAATTTTATTATTTTTTGTCTTAGCAAGTTGAATATTGAGAATGATAATTTCTTATATTAAAAACTAATAAATTATATCTTGGGCATGTGAATGGAAATAACTCATAATTTTTCATTTTCTAGGCAAATAATTAATTTGTTAATTTACTAGTACAATGAAAATAATATCGAATAGAACATTTACTTATATTAATAATATTAAAATCTCTGTGGAATATCTCCTATCGGGGAAATGAGAACCCTATGTGTGTACAATACACAGTATATCCCGACGTGATATTATAAAATATATTTTTTACATATAACAATAATATTAACCCTTTACAGGAATATCACATATCTGGGAATTGAGAACTTGAGGTATGCTTGGTAAGAGATATATGCGGTGGATGATATGAAAATATATTTTAATATTAATATGCTTGTTGGATCGCAGGTGTAATACCCTAGTTTCAAGTTATCTTAAACAACAAACCTTCAAACATTGTCCCTTTCGGCATCACCTGCATGCAGGAAAAGTCTCACGTGAGGTATCTATGGGGACTGCAGGAACCAAGTTTTTGCAATGATGAGAGAATGTGGGTCGATCAATGTATTCATTATAACATATTTGTATTGTGTGCAATAGTCAAGGTCAATTTAATCCTTAATTGATTCATACATACAATTTTAATGAAATTTACCATATCACTTGAATATTGAACTGTCTAATCTATTGCACAACATCAAATCATTCACAGAGCTAGATCTAACCATGCATAATCAAAGTAGACATGAATAAGTACATAAAAAGACATTCAACATATACTTTAATATTGTTCACCCAACCTTGGGCTACGTCCACAATTTCTTGCCTCTTTATAGCTTGCACACTGCGCTACAATGGATACATTATGATCAATTCCCATCCCATCTAGCTTTTGCAGTATAGCCTCCTCTCGTTCACTCTCCTAATATTCATACATAAGATCTCTTTCTCTCAGTATCTCTTCTTTCCCAATACTCATCAGAATAGAATAGACAAACTCGAGGGATGGTAGAGAGAAACACCACCAACTATACTAGCTAACCACAACAATAATAATAACAACAACCCCTAATCTATTCGACCCATTACATATTTATACAGGAGATTAGAGATCAAAACCCTATGAAAAATCATCACGAATCTGTTAATTTTTTTTACTCACATGGTATTCTCCTCCTTTTGCGCCTACTTTCCCTCCTTGCTTTATCTTCTTGGTCTTATTTATCTTCTTGATTTTCTTGATCTTCTTGGTTTTCTTGATCTTCTTGATTTTCTTGATCTTCTTGATTTTCTTGATCTTTTGCCAAGTTTTCTTTTACTGCACGCTTTGACCCTGGCTTCTCCCCTTTCCTCTTATGCTTCGTGTTTTCTCCATATTTAGTATTTTCCTCAAAATTGCATCCAAAACTTCCTGTCCAACAGCCCCCAACACTCTCATATGGATTGTCTCGAGCCACTCAGGCCTGTTGTGTCACGCTTTGCCATGCCTCCATAAAATTTTACAGGGTCTCCCTGGCTATCTGTACCTCTTTCGTGACTTCTTCTTCCTTATTCAAAATTTTTTCAATGGTCTATGCAGTCAAATTCATGAGCTTCTCCTCAGTCTCATGCATTGCTTGCTTCTTCGTGCCCTACGTAGTGGCCAACTCCTCTATGAACCAAAGTGTTTCATCCTACATGAGTTCCAATTTCTGCACAATACTCTTATGTTCTACTTTCTTTTATTCTACTTTAGTATACATCTGTTTGTTAGCCATAATTGTTGTCATCCGTTCCACAGGTGGCAGATTATTAATCTCTCATTTGCTTGTTGGGCCTTCTCCTACATGCTCCTTATTTTATCCTACATCACCTTTAGCACTAGATTCATTGTGAGCTAGTTCCATTACCACTTTTTAGCCGTCGTTTCCACCCTTTTTATGCTTTTGATGGTCTTGTCAATACTAAATTGTGTAATTGTTCTGGTTTTCTTCTGTGTATTGTTTTCTTAATTGGCACAATGTCATCCCTCTACGCGACACTTATTCCTTCTTCACATTTTATTATGCCTTTGTACTCTATAATTTTTCTTTTTTACTATAGTACACTATTATGGTACATGTCTTCTTCCACAACTCACATTATTGTGCAAATTGTCAACCCTCTTTGTAGGGTTTCAACCGACTTCCATTCATGATTCTTCTTAGGAATTCTCTATTTAGTGTTTTCAACTGTGCAACACCTGTCTCTATCGCATGTGTAATCACATATGGGCATAACCAATGCATTTAGATGCTGCATAAATTCATTGTCATATAACAATATTGTATACTAGTAACTTCTCCATTCCATCGCAAAGGTAGTTTTGCACCTTCTTCCTGTGAAATTTTAATTTGATGATAGCCTGAGAAACCATCTATGAAATAATATGCCTCCCGACCCCCTACATTCTCTATTAGTTCATCTGTGAATGGTGTCAGAAATGGATCATGTAGGCATGCATCATTTGTCTTCCTTATATCCATGGAGATCCTAATCTCTCATGTTTTCTTGTCTTGCACCACCATTGAACTCATCCATTCTCACTCCTCGACTGGTTCAATGATTATTTCTTCTATAAAGCGGTCTATTTCTTCCTTCAGCTTCTCTTTGTATTTTGGATTCTATCTGTAAGGTCTCTGTCTTACTGGTTTAACGCTTGGTTTTAGTGGGATTTTCATCTCTCCCAACTCACCATCTATCCCTTTCATCTATGAAAATGTAGCTGGGAATAGATCTTGATATTTTCACAGTAAATATGCAATCTTTTCTATGGTTTCATTGCTCCAATAATATCTTATATGTGCAAAATTTGGATTCTCCTTTGTCCCAATGTTCATTTTCGTGTCTTTAGTGGTGGTGCATATGTTTTGGATTCAAGATCTGGACCTTTTACGATGCATTCCCCCTCTGTTTCAGGTACTTGGACATTTCGGGGATCTTCCTCATCCCGAGCTTCTTGTGCAACATCGTAACACTCTAGTAATTGGTGGTCTGTCATAGAAGTGTTGTGTGCACTACATACATATATTACCTCCATTGAATTTTCTTCTAAGAAAATTTTGTGTCTAATAGCTTGTAGCACTACATCTACTAATGGAGATTCATGCTCAAAAGTAAATGCTACCTTAAACCTTCGAGTCATGTAGTCCCAATATATGGTATCTTTGTGCATCTCTAATTCCAAGTACCAATTCTTTTGAATAGTCTCCAATGTATGTATGAACCTGTAAGTCCATTCTTTCTTTGGTATTGCATTCCATATCTTTTCACACTGGGCAACATGATATGTTGGATTTTCTTCCCTAGTATATTTTTGCACAATATATGAATCCATATTGGTATTGAATCTAAATTGTATCAGTCTTCTACTCTGTTTCCAGTATTTTATGCCTTCTTTATGTGTAGCCCACCATCTGGATGGGGTGGCCTTTAAAACAACATCTAAAGCCAACAATATTTGATGTTCAGGTATCTGTAACTCAAAATTTTGTACAAACATTTCTATTCCAGTCAATCCATCATACTTGGGTGGATCACATAGCTCTGTTCCCATATAGCGCAATGATAGAGTAACGTGGGAATACCGCCTTATTGAGACTTCATGCATCCTTTGCTGCCAATGTTCTAATCCGTCCCTTGATTTTGATGCACATGAGATAATTCTCCTCCAACTTAGTGCGCCATCTGCGGTGGGGTTAACATAGTCATCCATTTGTGCAGTCGTATTATACAAGCTGTTGATTTCATCCCCTTTTGCTTGCTCTATGTACCTCTTTCCTTCTTTTGGATCAAATGGCACAATAAGCTTCAAGTTCCCTACTTCGAAGATCATTTCCCTCCTCTTCAAATTAACGATTTCCTGGTTGTCAAAGGCCCATTCTAATATCATTAACGTTGGATATGGTTGGTTATCACCCACGATCTTGATAACTTCAAAATATGATATACTACGTACTCCATCTATATTCACAGGTATCCCTATCAATCGACCAATTAGTAGTATCTTGTGCTGATTTTATAATCTTAACTGGACATGGGACAACATTAACTTGGGATTCCTCATCATTTCCTAGGTTTGTTTTGGTAACACATTCACATCAGAACCCAAGTATAAAATCACATTTTCCATGTCATATTCCCCAATCTGCACACTCAATATGAACTCTCCATTGGTTCTTTTATTGCGCAATACCTAATTCACTACCTTATGTATGGTAGGAATTGTCCTTCTTGTGCAAAATGGTCAATCATGTTTCATAATGTATTCAATGCATTTTTATCCTTTATTAGTTCTAAACAACTCTTCAAAAACTCTCCCAAAGTATTTTCTTTCTTTAGTGGCCCTTCTGGTATGGTACGATCATAGATCAAAGGCATGTCACCCATAGGTGGCATAGATGATGTTGATGCTACCCAATTCAGTCCCAATATATCCTTTCTTGTCTACTGATATGTCTCTTTTTCTTGTTGCATGTCAAACATCAACAACGAACCTGTTTCTTTCTTTACCCATTTCTCAGCCTGCTTTCTTCCACTCATCATATCAATCCCTATTTTAGCTCCTCCGCATGTAACAACTGCTATTTTGGGTCCTTCGTTGTGTATCTATGTTGATATCTTTTGAACATTCTGGTTCGGGTTGTGGTTTTGATTCCCTCTTACCCGCCACTTTGTAAGTAATTGAGGATAGTCTTCTGTCACATGCTCCATTGATCGAAAATATGTGCATATTGTACATGGGTTATGGAAATCATGAGCTAAGTGTCTAGATTGGTTATAATTATAACATATTATTGGGCCTCTACCTCCTATTTAGAAATTTGTTCTGCCTCGACCTCTGCCAATCCTTAGTTTCCTTGGTTAAATCCTCTTTGATTATTATACTGACCTCCTTCTGTCACAAAATTTTCCTCTTGAATTATGTACGTGTCTGAAGTATGCTCTCTCATCAAATTGAATGCACAAAAATCCTTATCTTCATGTCCTACTGACTTACAAAATGTAAAGAATAAATTTCTTGGTGTACTATGGTATTTCTGCAACAATGGCCAATCATGTGGATTATGTCCCCATTTCTTACATATCTCACAATATCCTCCTCCTAGTAATGGATTTGGTGCTCCATCTGCTATGTACTGCGCAAAGGTCAAGCATTAATCTTTATGGTGACCTTCAGTCCTACACTTAGTACACCAATTTTTTTCCTGCTTCTCCTTCCCCTTTGCAAGCTCTTCTAATTGAATGGTCAAGGTAGCCAGCTGTGTTTGGACTTGTGCCATCCCCCCACTGTCTCTGATAATATATGCTTCCAATTTCATTGCAATATATATCCAAGGCTTCAGGCTATGATGTAACTTTTGGTTGTATCAATGGGCCACAGATGCGTGGAAAGAGTCCCGCAATAAACCATTCCTTGTGTTGTTGATAGGGGATTTGGAATGTTAACCTACCCATCACTTCCTTGAATCTCTTATCGAATTTCCTATTGATTTGGTCTTCACTTGTCTGATTTATTTTAAGTCTATAATGTACTAAGACTCGGATTTTGTTTTTTTGAATTCTTTCAACAATGTTTGTGTAATTTTCATTAAGGTTCTCGCTTGTCTTATTGGCACAATACTCTACAAATTCATGTAACATACTAGTATGCAACCTATGAACATTTTTTCCAATTGTGCAATCTTCGCAGCCTCATCTTGGACATTCTTTGTAGCCCAAATTATCTCACATACAGATAGATGTTGTTCTGGGTCCTTTGACCCAATTCCATGAAACTCGGGTAGTCTCAGTGTATTATCCAATCCTTCCATGTTGTTGTGTGTGATCCCTCCCCTTGGCGATACTGGTTGACTCTGGCTCGATGCATTGTTTCCAAATATCTGACTACTACTCTTCTAAATTCCTCCACTAAATACAAGGGCTTTTGACAAGTATTCGAATGTGGTTTTAGATCTAGGTGACACACATGAGGTTGTGGATTCGACACAAGATTTAGCTTGAATAGGACTTACTGGTTCTTCTATAATAGGACTGTGTTAAGGATCCTCCTCTTCTCTTTCTATACACTGTACTTCTACAATATGGATGTCTGCACAAGGTTCTCAGTATTCACTGTGCTGCTCTCTCTTCTCAGCCTTAGTCTTCAACTTCTTGTACCTTCTACCACTGTGCAATACCCCAAATTTGTCTTCTCCTTCTAATATTCCTTCTTTGTTTTTCTACATCCTTAGTCCTCTCCTTCCTTATTTATTTCTTCCCTCCTATATTCATACCACCTCCTTGCCAAGCCCAATTCACCTATGTGTGTGAAGTCCTTTAGTCGTCATAATCCATTGTCATCACAGATTTATCACACAAAAACATCTTTATCCATGTACTCAATGCTTTCATGAACCTACCATGTTGACCTTTAAATAAATATCGTTCTACAACACAATACAAATTTGTATAATTGATTGTGAATTTTGTAATATAGCCCCCCAATATACTATCCAATCAAAAATCAACTGTGCGGGAAGTCTTATTACTTACAAAATTCAATTTTCTTACCAACTTAGGAGTCCATCTCCTTGGTGAAGCTGATCGGTATCTTCCAGTATTCTCCACTAATATTTCCAGCCATTTAGTCAAGATAATCAAGAATTCACCAAAGAAGATATCATGCAGCTCGATATACACATATATTTGCATCCATTGTTTGTCCTTCATCCAAGGGTTTCTATTCTCCTTCCGGGTGAATTCTCATTCCTTCTTTTCCATCCATTCTAAGATTTCTTTTTTAATTGGCCTCCAAAACATTCCCTAAACTAAAGATTCCAAGTCTCGACAATGGAACCATTTGTTGGCGTGCAGGTGTAAGACCCTAGGTTCAAGTTATCTTAACCTACAAACCCTTCATACACCGGCCCTTTCGACATCATCTGCATGCAAGAGAAGTCTCACCTGAGGTATCTATGGGGACTGCAGGAACCAAGTTTCTGTAGTGATGAGATGTAATACCCTGGTTTTGAGCCTCGTATTATATAATGTATTTTTTTAAATTATGAAAGGCGAGAGTGCCCAAACAAATAAAAGAGGCAAGTGTGCCTAGGAAATGTAATTTTTTGATTATTATTAATAGTAAATACATCACTGGTTGCTAGAGGGACAAGGACAAGAGTTATATGGGGATATGATTCCACAATAGAGGGGAATTGAGGGGTTAAGTATTATTTTATATTTTATTTACCCATAATTGTTTTAATGGAGAGGAGTGGTTACATGAGTTTCTTTGGGAAGGCCATGTGGTTCTTGATTTGAAAATAAATATATAAACCCATATTGTGGGTTGTTTGAGGGTTCTTCTTCTTCTTCTTCTTCTTCACACACTCACTCATTGCTCATTGTTCACACCTTTCATTATGTTGTCTCTCCATTCATTCTCTCACCAACTCTTCATTATTCATTCATTTTTTATCTTGGCTTGGGAAGGAAAAACGAATTGTGGAGAGGAGCCATGGTTGGGTTAGCAGTAATGACTGTTAGTGTATTCTATCCATGAATTAATGTCTGTATGTATGATATGATTTGCTATGTATTAATTTTTTCTCACAACTACGAATCCTGAGAGTCCCAACATGGAGATTCTTGACCAAATGCATTGGATTCCTGGAAGGAGGTGGACATCCTGAGGGAATGCATGACAGAGAAGGGGGTCCATTCTCTTGGGTTGTGCAGGTTGGATAGAAGAGAGTTGGTGTACCTTGGATTGTTGTGTGTGTTGAGAATTCTATGAGAGATTGTGTGCTGATTGGTTTGGGAAGCTGAGTGACACTCTAGAACAATCCTTGTGGACTCATAGCCCTGGCTTGGGGGTGACATTGTTGTTGAGACTTGGAACAACAATGTCTACAGTCGGGTGGATCATCCTTGGTCTGTAGCTAATTGGTGATTAATTTCATTAAAGACAACTTCTCTCTATCATGTGTTTCTCTTCTTATACATTTATTTCTGATGTGTATTGATTAATATCTTTGATATGTGCATCTTTTATGTGCCTAATTGTTGGTTATTTCTATGCATGGCATGTTTAAACATTCTTTATACTGTAGCATGAATCTTGATCTCTGCATGTGAATATTTCATGCATCTTTATTAATTAAAAATTAGTTTAAAAGCGAGCTTTAAGTAACGTGCCCAACTTGTGGGTGGTTGGGTATGTTATAGATTGGTATCAAAGCTTCAAGTTGAAACACACGACAGGTATGGGATGGAACTGTGGATAGGGTATTATGTTTAAAAATGTATATGTCCTTGTGATATTAAAGATCAGGAAATATAGTGTTGCAAAGATCGCACAAAAGCCATAGCGTCATGAAAAAAACGATCCTTTGTAAAGGATCGTAGAATTGTGGCCGTCCCTTTTAGATTTTGGGAGCGATCATAGCCATTGATAAAAGCCAAGCAGGATATGGAAAGCTCCAAAACTTCACCACTTCAATGATAACTATAGAATGGGTAAAGCCTCGAAGTGTCGAAGCCTTGAAGTAATGAAACTGTGAAGTTTCAAAGCCACGAAGTGAAAATCCATAGTCTGTGAAATCACATAGGTTGTCATATCTAGAGTGGAGGAATGTGGACCGTCTGTTTGATTGATAATGTGTTGTAGCCCACATGGAAAAGGTGTCATGTGGGGACATGTTTCACCCAGATTCAGTGCCCTTTGGACACCAACTTGTTCATTTTTTAGTGACACATGGCACACATGCCATGGGTCCACATCACCATAAGTAACATCAACATGCCATGGGTCCGCATCACCATAAGTGACATCAACATGCCATGTCATCTACAGGAGTATGGCCTCCGAGGGTATCCAATGTCTCTACCAACGAAAGTGTTGAATACCGAAGTCACAAATTCACACAGACCGTCGATCTATGATCCCTTCAGGACCTTTCTCAACCATTAGATCAAGCAGTGAAAGGATGGCATACACACTTCGACATATATCACTCTGGGAGAGTTGAATGATCGGGGAGTTGAAATGTCCCGGAGTGTTGAAGTCCCAGAATGGTTAAGGATCGTCCAATCTAATGCTTGATTAAGTCCTAGCCGTCATATTAAGCTATTGGAAGGATAACATACGCGGAGGGGTTGACCGATGGTAAGTGGTCATCGACACTTTATGACCACTTCGATAGGTATAACTCCAGAGGAGTTGTGAAACTCATGAGTGGCAATGTCCCAGAGTTGTGGGGAAGCGAATTCATGTGGGTTGTTGATATAATACCCTCCAGGATTCCTCATTACCATCCAATTAAACAATGGAAGGATAGGGTAAGTGTTTCGATTGTAAAACTTCGGGGGAGTTGAACGACTTGAGAATTGTAATGTCTTGGAGTCCTAGAGTGTTGAAGTCCACTAATTAAGGATCGTCCATCCCAGTGCCTGATTAAGTCATGATCATTGATCTCGTTGAAGCCTCCATATGGGGCAGGACCGTCCAGTCAACATGAGATTAAATCTCGATCATCCTATCTACTAGTGGAGCTAATAGAAGGGTTTTGACGAAGTTTAGTCCAGAAGAAGTTGGAAGATTGAAAAGGGAGAATAGCCAAAGGCCGAAGTATAAAGGAATTATTCCCAAAGCCGGTCTCATGATAAGGTAAATGAGTCAATTAGAGGCATGAAGGGACTAGAAGTAACCAAGCTCTCGAACAAGCTCTTGTGTAGAAGAATATAGAGGAAGGAGCTAAAGAGTGAATAAGCACGTGGTTTCGAGTCGTGGTCACATGGAACATGGAGAGTGGTTTGAAGGAAGTGCCTATGCAAAATTCAAGTTCTATACCAGTTAAAGGAGTTGTGGAATATTTTGACAAGATCCTATTGAAAAACAAAAGAAAAGGGGTTGAAAGTGATTTTACGAGAAGCCATAACTTTCAGCTCAGATATCGAATTGGGGAAATATTATAGTAATTGGAAAGATGATTAAGAGGAGAATAACATGTAATTGTTATAATATGGAGAATGATAATATATTTCTTCATTAATTGAGAAGAAAAAGGACCTGTAGCATTGTTTGGAATTTTTTTTTTTATAATATGCATAATTCTAACAAAATGGTTGCTTGCAGATTTTACATAATTAGGGGGTGTAAATATATCAGTTCAGTATAAGAATGCATATTCAAGAAATGGAAGAAGGAGAAGGAGATTACAACCATGATAAAGATACCAAAGGTTAAAATATTAGTGTTGGTATTGGAGAGACAAAATCCAATGGATACAAGGGATGAGAGGAGCAAGAAACATTGATAGAGACTATGAGAAGCCTGGAAATAGAAATGCAGAGTTACAAAGAAGAAAATGAGAGACTGATAAGATAACAAAATAAGAAAAATTATCAAGTGATTCAAAGCTTAAATCAATTGCAAAGGAAAACAAATAATGGATCAAGCTCAAAACAAGAGGAAGAGGGCATATGTCATAAAAGAAGAGATGATCGTAGAAGAGCTGGTTATTCAAGAAGTGCTAGCAGAACTCATAGACATCACTCACATCCCTAATCGACAAGGAAATTTTATGCATCTAAAGATTCCATAAGTAGTCCAAAGGTGTCTCCTGTTAGTCACCAAAGAAGAATACATGAATTGGACAGTTTTCAAGGAGAGATGAGGAAGCTTAAGACACCATCCTTTGATGGTGAAAGAGAAAAGGAAGATGATGCTTGAGAATGGTTGCTTGGACTCAAGAGGCATTTTAAATTGCATAATTACTCATCAAACCTAGAAGCCATAATTTACACATAGAATTTACATAAGAAAGCTTCTATGTGGTGGGATCAACTGAAGCAAGTTGAGCACATTAATGAGATTAGGATCACTTGGAAGCAGTTCAAGAAATATTTTCAAAAGGAGTACCTTTCATAGCACTTCTATGAAAATAAAATGAAGGATTTATTTGAACTCAAGCTGGGAAGCTTCACCGTGACAGAGTATGAAAATAAGTTCTTGGGACTGCTAAAGTATGTGGGGTTTATAAAATATGAGAAGGTGAATATACATAGGTTTGGAAGAAGGATAAGTCTAACCAGAGAAAGAAAGGATTCGAACCTCCTTTCAATAGAAATAACCCAAATAAAAATCAGCCCAACCAGTATGCTAAGGATGAATTCAAGAGAGAAGCCTCCTTGGAAAAAAGGGGAAGACCACCAATCCAATGTTGTGGATGTAAAGAAGATCACTTGTACAAGGATTTCCTTCACAGAAAATACAAAGGGGCCAAGCCTTGAAGAATTTCTGGTACTACAATAATTTGAATATGTATTCCAAGAAATACCAAGGTTGCCACCAAAGAGGGATATAGATTTCTCTATTGATTTAGTGCAAGGAGTTGTCCCAATATCAAAAACACCTTACAAAATGAGTACACCAGAATTAAAAGAGTTACAATTGCAGTTGGAAGAATTGTTGAAGAAAGGGTAAATACGTCCAAGTGTTTCACCTTGGGGAGCTCCAGTACTCTTTGTCAAGAAGAAGGATGGAAATTTGAGGTTGTGTATTGACTTTCGACAGCTGAATAAATCCACTGTAGAGAACAAGTACCCTCTACCCAGAATTGATGACCTATTTGATCAGCTAAGAGGGGAAAAAACATTTTCAAAGATAGAATTGAGATCAGGGTAGCATCAGGTAAGAATCAAGGAAGAAGACATCCATAAGACAACCTTTAGAACCATGTATGGGCATTATGAATTTGTAGTGGTTCCATTTGGATTGTCCAATGCACCAACTTTTTTTATGTGCTTAATGAATGAAATATTCATAAATTATTTGGATAAGTTTGTCATAGTATTCCTGGACAACATACTTGTCTATTCTAAGTCAGAGGAAGAGCATGAACATCACCTAAGATTGGAATTGCAAGTGTTGAGGGAACTTCAGTTGTATGCCAAGATTAGTAAGTGTTCTTTTTACCAAGAACAAATACATTACTTGGGACACATTATTTCAGAACAAGGTATAACAGTGGATCCAGAGAAGATTGAAGCCATTAGAGGATGGCCAACACCCAATAATGTTTCAGAAGTCAGATCTTTTATGGGGTTAGCTGGTTACTATATAATATTTATAGTAGGGTTCTCTAATATTGCTCATCTCATCACTTCTTTGTAAAAGAAGGGAATTAAATTTGAATGGACACTGGAGTGTGAAGAGAACTTTAATTTGTTGAAATAATTACTTAATAGTGCTCCTATTTTAAAGATTGCTGACCCAAATGAATGTTTTGTGCTATGTACAGATGCATGCAAGGAAGAAATTGGTGGAGTCCTTACTCAAAATGGACATGTCATTGGTTATGAGTCCAGAAAGATTAAAGAATATGAGAGGAACTATGCCACACATGACTTGGAACCTGCTGCCATTGTTCACACATTGAATATGTGGAGGCATTATCTCGTGGGGAAGAGATTTGAATTAAGAACAAACCATAGTGGTCTGAAATATTGTTTTGATTAACCAACTTTGAATTCTATACAAATGAGATGGCTGGATTTTTTAAGTGAATACGATTTTTACATCAAGCATATCAAAGGAAAAGAAAATAAAGTTGTTGATGCACGTAGTAGAAGAATACATCTCATGCATGCTACAACTGTTAGTATGCGTCAAACAGATTTAAAAAACATAATTTTAGATGTTGTTGTCACAGATCAACATTACCTATGGGTCAAAGAAAGCTTACAACTAGAAAATGTACAACATAAAATTAAAGAATATGAGATGAAGGAAGATGGATTACTTATGCATAAAAATAGAATTTATGTTCCTAGTTCTGGAGAACTTAAGAATTTGGTATTAAAAGAAATGCATAATGTTCCATATGTCAGACATCTCGGTTACCAAAAAACAATTGCAACAGTAAGAAGCCAATTCTTTTGGCCATGAATGAAAAAATATGTTGTTGATTTCATTTCCATATGTATGGAATGTCATAGAGTGAAGGCTAAGCATAGGAACACAATGAGTTTGCTACAACCATTACCAATTCTAGAGAAGAAATGGGAAGTGGTAACCATTGATTTTATAACTAAATTTCCCGAGACAACAATACAACATGATTCGATCATGGTAGTGGCTGATAAATTGACAAAGGCTCCTCATTTTGTTCCTGTAAAAAATGACTCACACAACAACTAATATTGTATAAATTTACATGAGGGAGATTGCCAGGTTGCATGGGATACCTAAGGCAATTGTTTCATAAAGAGATACAAAGTTTACTTCAAATTTTTGGAGGGGACTGTTTAAAGGATTTGGTACAAATATGAACTTTATCACGACATACCATCCACAGTCAGATGGGAAAATAGAGAGAGTCAACCAAGTAATTGAAGACATGTTGAACATGTATGTGATGGATAAACCATCTAAGTGGGAAGATTACTTGCACTTGATTGAGTTTTCCTATAATAATGGGTATCAAACTTCATTGAAAATGAGCCCATTTGAAGCTGTGTATGGTAGAAATTGCAATACTCCAGTGATTTGGGACAACCCTGCAGACAAAGTGGTACTTGGGCCAGAATTGCTCAAGGATATGGAAGACCAGATGGTTAGAATTAAGTAGAATTTAAAGGCAGCTCGATATAGATAGAAAATTTATGCAGATTAGAACAAGACAACTAGATAATTTAAAGTGGGGGAGCATGTGATTTTAAAAGTGAAGCCCAAGAAGATCTCTTTGAAGTTGGGTAGTTGTACAAAGCTAGAAGCCAGATTCTGTGGTCCATTTGAGATATTGGACAAAATAGGGCCAGTTTCATACATGCTTGCATTGCCTGCTTCCATGAATGTGCATAATGTATTTCATGTCTCTTTGCTAAAAAAATATTTACACGATCCTAACCATGTTATTGATTGACATCTGATGCAGGTAGAGATAGAGGGAGACTTTAAGATCCAACCGATGCGAATATCATACATAAATGTCAAAATGATATGGAATTGAGTTATATAGCTGGTAAAAGTCTAGTGGACCTGCTACGGTCCTAAAGATGCTACTTGGGAGCATGAAGATTCCATGCCGACAGATTACCCGCAACTTTTTGAATAAATTTTGAAGTTTTGATTTATGTTTTGTATATGCACCGAGGACAATGACAAAATAAGGGGGAGGGGAATGTAATACCCCAGTTTTGAGCCCTGTATTAAATAATGTATTTTTTTAATTTATGAAATGTCGGAGTGCCCAAACAATTAAAAGAGGTAGGTGTGACTAGGAAATGTAATGTTTTGACCATTATTAATAATAAATACATCACTGGCTGCTAGACGGACAATGACAGGAGTTATATTGAGATATGATTCCACAAGAGAGGGGGTTTGAGGGGTTAACTATTATTTTATATTTTGTCTACCCATAATTGTTTTAATGGAGATGAGTGGTTACATGAGTTTCTTTGGGAAGGCCACGTGGTTCTTGATTTGCAAGTAAATATAAAAACCCACCTTGTGGATTGTTTGGGGGTTTTTCTTCTTCTTCTTCATTCATTCACTCACTCATTATTCATTGTTCATTGTTCACACCTTTCATTCTTTTCTCTCTCCATTCATTATCTCACCCACTCTTCATTCTCCATTCATTTTTTATATTGGCTTGGGAAGGAAAAACGAATTGTGGAGAGGAGCCATGGTTGGATTGGTAGTAATGATTAATGGTGTATTCCAACCATGAATTAATGCCTGCATGTCTGACATGTTTTGGCATGTGTTAAGTTTTTCTTAGAACTACGAATCCTGAGAGTCCCAACATGGAGATTCTTGACTAGATGCATTGGATCCCTGGAAGGAGGTGGACATCCCGAGGGACTACGTGGCAGAGAAGGGGGTCCATTCTATTGGGTTATGAAAGATATATAGAAGAGAGTTGGTGTACCTTGGATTGTTGTGTGTGTTGAGAATCCGATGAGATCTTGAGTGATAATTGGTTTGGGAAGTTGAGTGACACTCTCGAACCATCCTTGTGGACTCATAGCCTTGGCTCAAGGGTGACATTGCTGTTGAGACTTGGAACAACAATGTCTATGGTTGGGTGGAACGTCCTTGGTCTGCAACTAGTTGGTGATTCATTTCATTAAATATAAGTTCTCTCTGTCATGTGTTTCTCTGCTTATACATTTATTGTCGTTGTGTATTGATTAATATCTCTGAGATGTGCATTTTTTATGTGCCTGATTGTTTGTTATTTCCATGCATGGCATGTTTAAACATTCTTTATATTGTAGAATTAATCTTGATCTCTGCATGTGAATATTTCATGCATCTTTATTAATTAAAAATTTATTAGAATTCAAAATTACTTCAGAAGCGAGCTTGAAGTAGCGTGCCCAACCTCTCGGTGGTTGGGTATGTCACATGAGAGAATGTGGGTCAATCAATGTATTCATTACAACCTATCTATATTGTGCTCAATATTCAGAGTCTATTTAATCCTTACTTGATTCATCCAAACAATTGTAATGAAATTTACCATATCACTTGGTTATCGAACCGTCTAATCTATTGCGCATCATCAAATCATTCAAAAATATATATATAACCATGCATAATCCAAGTAGACATGAATAAGTACATAAAAAAAATTTCGACACAAACTTTAACGTGGTTCACCCAACCCTGGGCTATTTCCACAATTTTTTTCTTCTTTATTATTCTTCTTTAGGCAACAACCTCAAGCTTGCACACTACGCTACAATAGATACATTATGATAAATTCCCATCCCATATAGATTCTGAAGTACAACCTCATCTCATTCACTCTCCTAATCTTTAGACACAATCTCTGTTTCTCTCAGTCCTCTTCTCGCCCAATATTCATTAGACTAGAACATACAGACTTGAGGGAAGGTAGAGAGAAACAACACCAATTATACTAGCTAATCACAACAACAATAATAACAACAAACCCTAATCTTCTCGACCCATTACATATTAATAAAGAATATTAGGGTTCAAAACCCTATGAAAATGCATCATGAGTTGGTTACAATTATTTTCTCAGGTGGCTTTCTCCTCCTTTTTCATCTGATTTCCCTACTTGTTTTATCTTCTTGGTCTTCTTGATATTCTTGATTTTCTTGATCTTCTTGATCTTCTTGATTTTCTCTATCTTCTTGATCTTCTTGATCTTCTGCTAAGTGTGATTACAGTGTTCTTTGACTCTGGCTTCTCCCCTTTCCTATTTTGTTGTGTGCTTTCTCCATACTTAGTATTTTCCTCAAAATTGTATCCAAAATTGCATGTCCAACAACACCCCACCGGGTATTGGGTATTTGGAGAATGAGACATGAAGGTGCATGTGGAGATTTTATACCTAGGGGCCCAATACGAGATAATGACACTTGATACTGGAGCATGTGTTAAGTTATACACCTGGGGGATGGTACCAATATATAATATAATATTACTTAACCTCCATGGAGTATATCATATCGGGAGGAGGAAAGGTAAGGATGCGTGAGATAAAATTTATACCCGGGAGCCGATATATTTAATGGTGTAATTAAATCTTGGTGATATATAATAATTACTTATGAATAATTAAGTGAGGTGCATTATTAATTAAATATTATTATTAACGCCTTATCGAAGCTTGGAAATGGTAATAAGGTAGGTTGGGTAATAAATACACTTGGGATAAAGTAAATTATCGGTATTTACGGGGCTGATGAAATATATTAAACCAAAAATTTCAATACGTGGGATATTAAATTAATGAGGAATCAATTAACAATAAATCATATTAAATAAATAAATTCCTAAGGTGTGGGATTTTAATGTAATGTTATTTATATTAGCTTAATAAGAATATGTGGTGTGGGGAGTACCAATCTGCATGTGCCACTTGGGAATGAGATGGATTTGGCAACAAAGTCCTAAACCTTAGGAGGCCATAATGTTGATCCTAAACTTAGAGCATGGTTAAAGACATTGGAAAGCTCTTGATGAGCAGAAGACAATGGAAGCCCCTTAATTGGGGTGTGAGTCTAAGGAAAATAAGCGAAATTTTTTATACCCCATCCCTTAGAACATGATTAGGGGGTTGGGGGTATTACAGAGTGGTATTAGAGTAGGAAACAACACTTGGCCTGCTTGGGCTCAGGAAAGAGTCAAATAATTTTCCTTGGGAAAAATATTATAAGAAAACATTTGGATATTTTAATTTTGATTATTTATGTTTTAGAAATTCTTGAGAGAAAGACTTAAGTTAAAAGTATATCATTGAGGACATTGATGATGATAAATATTTTTGTAAATATTTTTTTTATTTAACTTGAGATTAACTAATTAGAGAATCCAGTTACAAAAGAATAATCCATTATTCCATGGGAGAGTGAAAAGGGATAAAAACCACCAAGGTAAATATTTTCCATGAGGACAAGTGTAAACCTACTCCAAAAGATGTGGTAGGTGAGGGAAAATCTAGCATAAAGTTAGGCCAAGAAGATTCCCTAGGGTTAGGGATGAGACAAACTTGGAAGAAAATACCTAAGCAAGCTATTCTTCTTCTTGGTAACATAAGAGGAGGAAAAAAACAAGTATAGAGGAGGCAAGAAGTTGTTGAGTGTTTGTGAGTAGTATTTAAACTTTATGGTTTTGAGAAAGAGTCAAGTTTTGATTTATTTGGAAAAGGTTATTGAAATTTTCATTCCCTATGGATTAATGGATTAGGCTTGGGGGTGACATGAGCAAGTAGTTTGGTTGTTCTAGTCTATGGGTGAGAGGAATTAGATTCTCTCCTTGGTTAGTACCTAGTTTTAAGGCATATTTAGATATGCTATTCTTGCTTATTCTTATCACTAGTAAAATAAATATAGAAGGAAACATTTACTGTATATTGCATAACTAGTTTCATATGATATTCTTTCTTATTCTTATCAATAGTAAAAGAAAGATAGTAGAGCTAGGAAACATTTATTGTATATTGTAGAACTAGTTTCATATGATATTCTTGCTTATTCTTATCAGTAGTAAAAGAAAGATAACAAAGCTAGGAAACATTTACTATATATTGCAG